>JAPMOQ010020034.1:588840-657472 GCA_026543055.1 Argiope trifasciata | reverse complement strand
TTACAATAATATTTTTGGAACGTATCGAGAAGAAAACTAAACGAAATTCAGCCTTATTTTTAATGAATCGAAATTTCAAAGTATTGTTCCGATTTTCACATTACTGCTCTCTAAGGTATGTTTGTGTTAAATTTACTGACTGCAGGACAAATGATCAACATACACATTCTCTTCTTTAGTTTTGGCAGAAAAAGATTCGTACGTAAATTAGTTGCTCTTTCAATCTTCGAAAGAGAATGGTAGCTCTAAAAACAAGTATATATATATACATAAAATCAGTTCAATTCCTGCTTAAATTAACAAATTTTTCATACATTTTCTTTACTTTTTATTAAAGAATTATCAAAAAATGATCGATTTGGGCAAGATATGTACTCGCATTCTTCACCTTCACATGAATACCGAAATCCTTGCATTTTGAAAATTGAGCCACTGCCTGTTGATCTCAATTTTCATTACAAACTGCGAACACTTTTTAAATATTAAAAAGGAATTAAATTTAATGAATGAATAGATATTTGAGAGAAATTAACATCGAGTGTCGCCCACTCCAAGTTTTTAAAAAAATGTATTTGAACTGGAGTGGATGAATAAAAAGTATTTTACAAATGATAGAAAATTTGAACAAAATTTATGAATATTATATAGATATACATATAGGGAGAGTGTGGACTAATAGTAGGAACTGAAAAATAGAGATACTATACACATCAGTCTTCAATATAAGATACCTTTAGTCACTTATTCTACTGGCTAAGGGACGAGATGCGAAAGGATGAGTACATTTTTGGAGTTAACATCTTAAATTCCAGCCCACTAGATATCTTTTCACTCTTTGTTTTCCATATTCGTACGAGAGAGTCATTATTTATGATCGCACTATTTTATTGTAACTCAGAATTGTACATTGATTTGATTATATACTTAATTAAAGTGGTAAAAACCTGCCGGAACTATCAGGAAAAATCATTTATCTATACTTATAATAAAGCTCAATGTTTGTGTGTGTGTTGGCGCTCTACAGGCCAGACCGTTGGACCTACAGCTACCAAATTTGGTACATGTATACCTTGGAGGTCCGGAATGTGCACCTTGGAGCCCTTTTTTCGAATTTTTAATTAGAATTTGAATTAAAATTTAAGCGACATTTCTACGTTTTTCAGCTATAACTTCCGAAAATATGATCGCATAAATATGATTTTTACATCAATTTAAAGATTAAAAGATTAGCCAACTAATGGTATCAGTGTTTTATGTATAACTCAAGCTTCTATTTTTAACGAATTTTTAAAGAAATATTTTAACCATGTTTTTTAAGCACGTGACTGGATAAAATAAAATAAATATAAAATGTGATACTTTCTAAAAAAAATAAAAGCAAAGCAAAGCTTGCAATATCTAAATCATTAACTCTATAAATCTTCTTTATTTACGGTAAACCTGATTGAATTTAGACAGGATATGCATTGAAATCCCGACTTAATGGCATATTTATGTAATCGTTTGCAATATCTGTATCATTAATACTTTTTTTCCCATTCCCGCTTTCTTTAAAAAACATGTTTAATATTTTGGCAACATCATCGAAATTATTTTAATATTTTGGAAGCATAACCGATGGTTAAAACTGACTGATTTATAAAATTAAAGAATATTACTAGGAAAAGGTGTACTTTTAGAACTTTCCGTGGATCATCTAAAAGAAAATATTAATTTCAGGTCAATTAATGCCCGGAATTACTTCAAGACTAATAAATATGTGATTTAATTGAAAATTTTAAAACGCTTTACTCATGGCGAACCAGCTGGTCGCCAAAGGCGGCTAGTGTAATATAAAATGCGATGGAAATTATCTGTTGTTCTTATTCTCAAAAAGTCAAAAAATACAATGACAAAAAAATCTAAAAAAGGAATTATCAAAACAGAAATCTTTCATTCATTCGTCATAATATATATTTAAAGTCTTTTATAGTCAATAAAATTGCTCAAATATATTTTATTGAGAGTTAGTAACTTTACCTGGCAATACACGCCTCCTGACGATTTTTACGCCTCCTTAATCTGTGTATAATTCGAATTCACCTTATTGTTACGTGTAAATATTTTCTTTAATTTTTCTTCTCACACCTCTTTTCAACTAAATAAACACATTTTAGCGCATGCGCAAAAGCATAGAGGATTTTAGAATCCGAAAATGAACAATATTTGGCTATAAGTGCCCAAAATATCAATGACTTTCACGCCTATCAATTTCGCAATTTAATAGCATTATAAAGGATTAGCAATTGCGATGTAGAAATGTTTGAAGATTTTATTTTCTTCTATACATAAAAAGTAATTGAAATTGTCAAACTTTTCTGACTTATTTTTACGTTTCACACTTTCCTCGCGACCAAAAAACATTTTCGAACTTATTTTTGTCTGTTTTTTAATATGCTACTTATGAAGCGCTTTTAATACAAGGATGAAATTTCATATATAAACTTTACATTATAGGTGTAAAATTCTATCAAATTTTGAACGAAAGCCATTCAGAGGAAGTTTATCTGAATAGAACTGAACATAATAATTATAAAGAAAATAAAGCGAGTTAAATAAAATTTTGAACACGGGTTTTGTAAATAAAAAAGCAAATTCCTATCAAATTTTGAACCAAATCTCTCAAAGGGGTGACCTTAATTCTGTAGATACTTTCACATGCATATAAAGGATTAGCTTGAAAACGTCGACTGAAAATTTAATATGCGATTTTCGGATTGCAAATATAGTTCTCAGTTTTTAATTTACCAGTGGGTGACCGAGCTCTGCTCGGAGAAAACAGGTATCGAAGCTAACTCGAAGATTTAAATTTTCAATTGTGATTTATCAAAACAATACATGCCATAAGAAAATTTGTGAAACCATTGGTGAAAAGATAACCGGTTAAAGTGCACCATTGTAAACTATTCTAAACAAAGTTAGTGTTTGGAAAGGGAACTATTCTATACAAAGGTAAAGTAAAGGTAAAGATTGAAGTATGTTGAAGTTCAATATTTCTGACAAATTTATTTAGAAAAACCAAACATATATACATACATACATACATACATACATAAGAAACATATTATAAACCTATAACAGCATGAACATAAAACTTTATTAGTTCGCCATATTGGCTATAGATGGCAGCACGTTACCGCTTGAAAATTTAAGTAGCCATTATGGCGAACTAATAAAATTTGAAAATATCCTATCTGTAACTCAGAACTGCTCGACCGTAGCGCTTCAAAACCGGAACCAATCGATTCCTCTTGGCCAAAAACCCCTGACCCCCAAGTTTACCGGAGTTTATTAATTCTGGGGCGATTTTCGACTTGGCAACCATTCCTCGTATTATAGTATTAGATTTCAAATTTCAGTTTTATTCTGTTGAAGAAAAACACGTCTGAAATACAAATTCGGTTTTCGGATGCAATTAACCGTAACAAGAATTAGCCCCTTATATTCCGAAAATACAAGGGGCGATGATGCATTACAACAATTATAATTATTGTATAATTCGATGCATAATTCTTTAACTCTTCAGCTGTGTATCCCACGATTTCCACGGGTTAGCAGTCAATTCATTTTCTGTTGCATCCCACGTTTTTTACAGTTTAGAATGTTTCTTTTTACGATTGCAAACTCTTATATTACTAGCTGGTACCCGGCGCGTTGCTGCCTCAGAAGAAATAATTTGGGAAATACCGTTAGGAATTTAGAATCGTTATCTTGTTTAACTTAATGATAGGAAGAATAATAATTATTTTCTCGTCGGCAATGAATACTTTAATTGAAATTGAAGCATATATAAAGGAAAAGAATAAATAGCATTTATTCTATTTTTATTATTTTATTCTGCAAACATTCACTTTTATGTATTAGATTTGGGTATTCTTTTAGAATTCTAAAGCTTAATGTTCTTTCAGAATGGTAATGAAAGAAACTATTTATTATATCTCGTGATTCATTTAATATTCGTTTCGAATTCTCAAGTTTAATTTTAGAAAGTGATTAAAATATTTTCGTTTAAAATTGAATAAATATATTTCTATATTTAATCTATGGAATCTTTAATATAAATAGCTGAAACGATACTTTTTTAAAAACTAAGATGATGCAAAATTATCTGTTCTATATTATTTTCGGAAATTACTGCAAAAAGCGCTAAAATTTTATTAAATGCTTAGTTAAAATTTCAAAAATATAGGATTGGTTCCCCCAAAACTTTATCCAAAGGTAATAGTTTTGTTAGAGAGTATGCGAGAAAGACATTGCATTTACACACAATAGCTACGAAATATTAACTTCTAGCTTGAATTTAGCCCATTTACTGAATCTGTGGTCTCCTTGAGTTATTTGGTGATTAATCCATGTTTATTAGATGCGGTAAATAGATCCGGGAGTATTTTTTTATTCTTCAGGTGATTGTATTATCCCTATAATCTTCGCGCAAGCAAGAGATATGTTGTCGAAGTTTTATCCGAATCGGATGTGCGATACGGCAGCACATAAGAGACGTACAGACAAACATTCATTTTTATTTATAGAAATTATTTTTTAACATATACACAGCTTACCTTCGTTTGAAAAAAATATGAACTTGTTTACAAACACCATCGCATCTAAATAATCATTTTAAAGAATTACGTTGCCAGAAGATTAGCGTAGAGCAAAAACGTGTTTGTTACTCCGAAATATATACATAATTGTTGAATTAATCCTTAAAAATGAATTCATTATCTTCTTACCATTCTTTATGCAATCAAAATTTAAAAAATGAACAAATAAAACTTTAAAATGACCCACTATCTCGAATGGTGCTTGTGAGAAGACATCCGAGTCCAAAGACTCACTGATCACTGAAGACCACCCGATTTGGTAAATCATATTACTGACTCTCCATCTCACCCGAAGGCACTCAGAAATAAATACTGAATGACCAGATCGCCGAACTGGCAGAAACTGAAGTTGAGTCACTCTTAAGGGCCATCAACGATCACGGTACAATCCTCCCCGTAGAGCGGCCTTCCTACGATGCATCCACGTGTTCCCCCTTCAGATCTCTGTTGCGGTTTACTGGGGTCCTTTGATGTTTGAACATTTTACCACCAAATTGTCGGTAGAATAGACAGGCATCAAAGAAGTCCAGAAAACCGCAAGAGAGGTCGAAGGGGGAAATCATGCCTCGTTTGCAGGTGGAGGCAGGTCGCTTAACAGCCGCTTAGGAAGTACATCCCGTCATCGATGAGGGGAGTCAGATCCAACACTTTTATTGTACCTACCGGGTTGACGAGATTCAACTACCAAGCCGGCAGCATCTCATCGTCAATTACGAAGTGCCCCCACACGGGGGGGTGTCCACCTGATTTAGTAAAAATGCTCTATTCACATCAAAAATATTTCATAGCCACTCTTCCTCAATACCATGCAAACATTCGTGATCTTGGTCCAGGAGCATAAGTGTTTGTGTGATTCAATAATTTTTAATAATTGCTTTTGGTTAATTATTTTATTTGTATCTTTTTGTATAGTTATTCATATGCATAAAGGAATACTGAACATATATGGCGCAATATGCTCCAACCGTGAAGTATGTTTGGGATCTGAAGGGAGCGCACTTGAGATTTTTTTGTTAACCATTCCGGTGTTGATGTGAAACTGGTGCTGATAGGCATCCGCTCGTTCTGCATTATTGGCAAATGTAGTATTTGTTCACTCGTTGTTAGTGGCACTTTCTATGTTTCAATATATATATCCCTTTGCGGTCCTATGTCAAGTGTGACTCGACATCGCTTTTCGTTCTGACGCGTCCTGTGTCGAGTGTTCGAAAAAAAACATATTCGAAGGAAACTTGCTACAGAATGCAGCAGAACACAAAACGATGTCAAAACACCCTTGACATAGGACCGCAAAGGGATATTATGTGTTTCCTTGTATATCTGTGATCGTCGTCCGTATTGTGTGTGAAAATAAACAAGAAAAAGTAAAGAATTTTTCTTTGCATTAAGTACACACACCTTGCTCTACACAACAATTTTGTTCAAGAAAGGGATTTCACTTTAGTTAGAAAGCACATGGGAAAGCTTTGGAGTGACCACTACTGCCCCCCCCCTTTTTGCACATGACACTATATTCTAAAACGAAAAATCCACCAACTGTAAAATAGAAAATCCTAAAGCTTGCAGCACTGCTGCTACCTTACGCATTTGAAAAAGGACAGTGCTTTCTTCACAGTGCTTAACTGGAATTAATGACTGCCCCACACCAGAAGATTAGCGTGAAAGGAAAGAGGGCATCGTGCGGCAGATATCTAATAAACTCACTCCTGCCTGGTGGGTTTCCGCCAGAAACCTCGTCTGCGTGCTCCCCCCCATCAAAGCGTGAGCCATCTTATCCGATGCATTTGTCAAGGGAATTTATGCGTGTGACTCTCGCTTCCTGTGAGCGGTCCGCTATTTCGGAGAATAGATTACACTGATGGCGATTTCGATTCACGGAGGGTGGTGCACTGCCGTATATTGCTGTATGAATAAAAATGAATGCTTGTCTGTATGTCTCTTATGCCTTCTTAAACCGTTCATGCGATTGCGATGGAACTTGGTCAGCTTACTGTTTACACTTACGGGATAGTTATAGGCATAGTACAAGTATCTAAAATTAAATTTTAAAAATTCCAATCTCAACTGCATCTATTTATCAAGGATTAATCTCCAAATAACTAGCCGAGGAGAATAGTTTCTACAGAAATGCTAAATCCAAGAACAGGTTAATATGGTATAGCTATTGAACATGAAAACCACGCAATTCATTCTCAGTGGTAACAATTTTATTACAGATTATGCGAGAAAGTTTTGCGGAGACCAACCCTGTGACCAACCTTTTATATTTTAATTAAATTTTAGTCTTTATCGCAGTAATTACCAAAAATATTGTAGTACAAATAATTTTGCACCATCTTCATTTTCAAAAATTATCTTTTCAACTATATTAACAATTGTATGGTGTAAATGTATTTTGTATGTTGAATCAGTTTTAAAAGAAAATATCTTAATCACATTTGCTAAAATTAAATTTGAGAATTCAGAACGAATAGTAAACGAATCATGGCATACAATAAATACTTTCATTACCATTCTGAAAGAACACCAAGTTTTACAATTCTAAAAGAATACAAAAATATAATGTATAAAAATGCCTATTTGTTCGTATTTTATTTACTGTCGTACCGTTCATAATATTTCGATAAAACATTGCCAAATTATTGACTGATTGCACTTAACATTTTTATCGGCGGCAGCAACACGCCGATTACCAGCTAGTGCTGTATAAAGGAAATATGCAATAGACAGCATAAAAAAAGGCGTTGGGTGACTTATTTTCAGTTAAATAATTTGTAGCATAATCACATATTTCAATCTAATTTAATGAATTGTAATTTAATCGTTAGTTTAGTGGAAAAGGTTTCCTTCAAATTT
Organism: Argiope trifasciata; assembly: GCA_026543055.1. Taxonomy (NCBI): domain Eukaryota; kingdom Metazoa; phylum Arthropoda; class Arachnida; order Araneae; family Araneidae; genus Argiope; species Argiope trifasciata. The sequence continues at coordinate 649,976 of JAPMOQ010020034.1, read as the reverse complement.
CTTTGTTCACTTTAATGAATGTTTTTATGTACTCCAACTGCAAGTACTTGGTGAATAATAATTTGTAGCAGCTGCATTATTCTATCTTTTATTTTTATAATAATGATGATGCCTGATTAGGCACGCATCCCATAATACATTGTAATTGTTAATATAAAGACATAAAATGCTGTTCTACTGAAGTGTACGTTCATGAAGTGCACGATGCTCTTCCACTGAAGTGTACGTACGTGTTTTGTGCACAGAGTTACACTTACTAAAAACTTACTAGTACTTCCACTGCCCGGATCATAATCTTCATTCCACCACAAACTATGGATAACCGCTGTTACCTTGTGATCTTTGGCAATGAATCGCTGGTTTAGTTTAGTTATATTAATTTCCCATTTTAAAGCAACACTAGGGCTGTTTTTGGATGGACCTCGTCATTTTGAACTGCGGTCAGATGACGAGGACAACACCTGAGCTGGCATCCTCTCCTCTCCAAGGGCCGCGGTGGCCTGGTGGTAAAGTCTCGGCTTCGGAACCGGAGGGTTTCAGGTTCGAGACTCGATTCCACCGAAGATCCATCGTGTAAGGGGGTCTCCTGCACGTTAAATCTGCCAGGCCAAACGTCCTCCAGCTGGTGTGGTGTGGAGAGGGGGGTGCCACTTCAGGTGTCGTCCTCGTCATCTGACGGTGGCTCAAAATTGCGAGGTCTGTCCCAATATAGCTCTCGTGTTGCTTTAAACGGGACATTAATATAACTAAACTAAACCCCTCTCCAAACTTCTACACTACAACTAGCGGGAGGACGTTTGACCCCGACGGATGTAACGTGCACCAGACCTACATACACGACCGTTGCTCGGTGGAATCGAGCTTCGAATCCGAAACCTTCCGGTTACGAAGCTAAAACCTTACCACCAGGCCACCACGGCCCCATTTTTCGCTGGGACGTATTTAGTACACATCTACTAGAAAAACGGACGCATATTTCGGAAGCCCTGCTTTCTTGTATACGCAGTAAAGTGAAGATATTATATTCGTCGAAAAATTTAAATCCAAAATTTTGACTAATCTCTGTGTTTTATATCTCCCTTGAATTTAAAAAATATATTTTTGGAAAATGTCCGAATGTCTGTCGATGAACTTAACTTAATATGAAGAACTTAATATGAACATGAACTTAATATGAAGAACTTAAAAACACTTTGAGCTAAACAGTTGAAATTCGGGATACCATCTTTACTCGAATTTCATTAATTTCTATCAAATTTTGAATAAAATTTAATCAGAAGAAGGAAGTCTGTCCGGCTGTTTGAATATAAATAACACGATTACTATAAAACAAAGAGCTAAAGGATGAAATTCGTTACGCAGATTTAATATTTATAATGTAAAACCTATAAGTTTTTCAACGAAATGCCCCTACGAGTTACTATAAGTATGTCAATATTACTATTTATACTTCTACTATTTAACTTTTGAGATCTCAGAATTTCAATACATTTAAAAGCCGTACTCCAAACTGTAGAAAACACTATTTTATAAAACTCACAAGAACATAAATATAGATTCTGAAAATATGATGACTGAAATTCTTTGCGACAGTTTTACAATTATTTACAAAGGAATTATTTTTTAAAATTGGTTTTCGTCAAAGAAATTTTTCAGCGTCAAGTTGTTTACGCAATATTTCGTTTCTCTATTTCCACTAGTACATGCGTTAGAAGGCATTTATTCAGTCAAAATAGGAGTGAGAGGGAAGATGGAAAAAGTTTACATTTAACAATAAAAAAAAAGTGTTCGGATTATTCGCGGACATGGAAAAAGAAACAATTTCTTATAACTCGTAATTTTGTGGGAAAAAGACTCCAATTCCGAATAAAGACTTTAGAACAATTTTTAAACTACAAACGTTAAATTATTGGCAAACATTAAATTACGATTAATAAAAATAAAATTCCTGTTCTTAAAATTTGACATTTCAATTTTTTTGACAAAATGATAATTTATGTTAAAACATCTTTTGATTGAATTTTTTAATAACATTTTGAAATTCATAGCTATAAAATAATCTATGTAGAATTCAATGTATAATATATCCTTTGCGCTGGTCCTGAATTTTATTTATTTGTCACTTGAATTGGCCATATAAGGAAAATATACAATTTTGAGTTCAAACAAAATGATATGATCAGAGACATTCCAAAAAATAATAATTAAATGAGACAGAAATTACAGTCAAAGAATAATGAAAAATTCAGGAAATTCATTTTTCCTCGTCTCACATCTTAGAGAGGTAGAATCGTCGAAAATGATAATCTTCGGATACTAAAATGAACTGTACAGGATATTATTTATAGCTCTTACGGAATCAGTTTACTTACTTATTTGGCGTAATTGTTAATTAATCAACGCCAAATCTTGTTACAGGAACTGTAGAAATGTTAAGTTTAATTTTCATATCAATTTAACACGTTAAATGCCACACTACCCACGTCTGATATCCAGATCATCTATCTAATTAGATTATCCCTTCTTTGCTATCTTTTAACTGTTGAAGAGACAGTGTCAACTAATAACATAGATGGTTTGGTACAGTTACATATTATCTGTAACACACAGGGCGTTTACGGCAGTCTATGTGTTAACCTTGAAAATGTGACCATTATTGTAGAAATTATGCTAGTAAACAGGATCTATCTTAAATTTTATTTGACATAGCAAGAAAGAATGGTGTTAACAGTTTTATATGATTTTTTTAAAATTCCAAAGATTAAAAGAGAAACCGGAGGACATGTTTCTAAAGGATTTATTACATACTATCATCTTAAAGCGCTTTTTACTTCTCAAAGTATTTAAAGAATTATAAGAATCAAAACATTTGAATTCTAGATTTTGACGCATCTCAGCATTATAAGCATTTCTAAACCTAAAAAATATTTTCAAGGAAGTTTGTTTCTTTTGTCTGTAAAATTGAAAAGCTCTTTCAGCTAAACGGATGAAATTGGAAACTATGTCTTTAGTTCAAATTTTTAGATTTATTTTCAATTTTGAATAAAATCCAATCATGCAAAGACTGACTTTCCGAAATCAAGTGAACATAACTACAAAACATAAAGAGCTAGATGGGTAAAATGCGATACAGATTTATCATCTAAAGTATAGATCCTCATCAACTTTTGAACCAAATCTGTGGAAAGGTTGACAATCTGTTAATCAATGTTTATACTTGCATATAAAATATAACGTAAAAATTTAATGATTTAAATCAAATTTAGCATGCGCCAATGTTTTGCTTTTTGATAAGTGTCAATTGGAATAAGGGCAAAAAAATGTTTACAAAATGCACACTTTTTTTTCTCATTGTGCCATGAAAAAAGTATGGCTCAAGTGCGGGATTCTGAAAATAAACATCTGTGCACTGAAAAGCTCTAGGCTTTGCCCAAGATCCAGAATTTAATGAATACAGAAAGGATAACATATCACAGAATATGTCATAAAGTTTCTAGGAAGTTACTCTTCTTATGTTATTTTATAGTACAATGAAGAAAAATGTTGAAAGTGAGTGTCATTACCTAGATCCAAAATTTGACTCAATTCTATAATATTGATAACAAAGTCTACTCACCAAGTTTCATGCAACTTAATCCTTACACGTTTTCAAGTTTTCATATGCTCGTAAATGTTCACATAGACATCAAGCTGTCTTTTCGATGGATTTGACAGAAAATACAGCATAAATTTACTTTTCATAATAAAACCATATGTTACATTTAATCCTTCTTGGCTAGTCATGCAATAAAATTATTAATCACATATTAATTTTGACATTCGTTCTATGCTAAATTTATATCTTCTGGCGCGTTTCATCTTTATTTCTAATAGTTCGAAAATTCGCTATTGCACCATGATTAAAATGGCCGCCATTTTAATCATGACGCAATTGCAAATTTCTATTCTTAATATCTTATACGAAATAATTTGTTAAGGACTTTGTAGAATTGAGTTACCAAAAAGTTTGGTGAAGTAAATATATCGTTCAATGACAAATTTAAAACCGATAAGCTCGTTAAGTTTAAATTAAAATTGCTGACTTGAAAACAATTTTGGATAATTTTTACTAGCACTATCACAAAATGATTTTTTCCGACAAATTGATGCTTGATTTTTTTTTAAAATTTCACTCTAAGGAAATTAAGAGATGTATCATATGTGCATGCAGATTAATATGTTTTGGCTTCATGAATGTAAAGCAAATTTAATAGTGAAACCGAGGAAGATTTTAACAAAATGAGACCACAAGTATTGAGCTATTTTAAGGTTATGTAAACTATGGATGACAAGAAAATAAAATGAACATTGAGTAAACTTATTTTCTTTTTTAATTTTATCCTTATATTTGCTCCTAATAATAGTTATTCAGTTTGAAGGCTATTATTATTTATCCTTTATCATTATTTACACTCATTTATATTAAAAGGCATTTAATTTAGACAAAGTATATATTCTGTGACATTTTTTTAAAGGTTTTATACCACCAAAACTTACTTTGTATCGCATACTAGAGCATATGTGCCTAAAAAAAATTAGACCAAAATTTTTGCACTTCACTTATACAGAAGTCAATAATTGAGAAAAATTTCAGATAAAATTATTTTCTGAGAAAGGAACTTATCGGAAAATGTTTATAAGTTTAATTTCATCCGTCTCAAAAAAAGATCCTATTCAAAAAGTATTCTACTATTTCAAATGATTTCAGTATATTAAATTTGGAAAAAGAAAGTTGCTCACTCATATTAAAATTCTGTGTTGAAAATATTTTTTGATGAAAAAAAGTAAAATTGAATAGACATTTTGAAAGGTAATTATTAGAATCAATGTTAAATAAAATTTTTAAAAAATCCAATCAAGTTTTTCATTTAGCCCAAAAATATATATCTAGTAGTATTAAATAAGTATTTATGAAGCGGCAATAAAGAAAAAAAAGACGTATTTTAGAACAGAAAACAATTTATTTACGTTACAAATTGTCATGAATTTCAGCCAAATTTTTATTTGGGGAAAGTAAAAAAATATTAAATGTTTATTTAAATATTTAATTGTAATTTGTAATCTGCTGTATTTAGAATTTTTTTTCTTATTTAGAAATAAGTAACGATATTATTATTCCAAATGTCGATGAATCTTACGTTATTGAAAGTATAAGTATTCGCACTTGAATGTGATTGTATTTTTAAAGAAAAAAAATTAACCTTTCAATACCGGGTACGATAAATCCAACAAAGAAAAAAAAAATCTATGATTATCAGGAATAGATGATTGATGCGAACTATTCAATTCCAAATTTATAATTTCCAATATAATAAATATAAGACAGATAGCAATTTTTATATTTTTTATCTAAGAAAATGCTGTTGAACTAAGAATTTTTTTTCATCGTTTTTAGAAATTTTTTGAATATTAGTGTTTTTGTTATTGCTCCTCCTTCATTCGTTCGTTCGTTCGTTCTCTTTCTTTAAAAAAAGCAAAAGGAGGGGGGAGAAAATGTTGTCCAAAGTTATAAATTTTCTGCAGATTTAGCATTGCGACATTCATCAAACAAAGTTTGAACTAATATTTTAATCGCAGCTTTTATTGCAATCATTTAATTTATACAAACTAATACAAAATTACATATTTTATAAAAGTGATGTAACGTTCAATTAAAGGTTTTATATAAAAAAAATAACAGCGCCATAAAGATCCAAATTTGATATTTTATTCTGCATATTATGAAAATGAATTGGCAACCTGAATACTTTTTAGATGACAACTTTTTTTAATTCGTGGTTTGATATTCTAGTAAGCTATTCTTTAAAAAATATTCTAGTGGGCTATTTTGTTTCCATCGAAAAACTTCGAGTAGCTTACAGAAAACTTACCAAGTAGCGCCATTATTTTTCATGATATAATGCATTTACTGGAGAATAATGAATTTCAGTCAATCTTCCATGTATTCATTATTTTTTAAACAAAAATAGCAACCTTTTTGATTCAAATGATAAGAAAATATGAATTTCTTAACAACCATTTTGAAATTTATCTTCTCTGATTAATTGTCCTTTAATGTTCAATCTTTTATTTTCCAGTTTTCGAATTGGGATTATTGTTTATTCAAAAAGAAATTGAAATCGATGGAAATATTTTTGGTTGACTTTCTCGCGGTTTATATCATATAGCGCCCTTCGAGTTTAATTTCGTGGTATACTAAGTTTTAGAACACATTTGTTCTATCAATTTAGTCTAGAATTTGAGATATTGATGTCAAGATAATATAGTTTCATTTGCTTAGATTGGATATTTTAATTGTATTTACATATGCAGGGAAAACTATCTACTTTTTGATAGATATAATGCAAAATTACATCGAAAATTATAATATTGGTGTAAAGTGTTTTAGTTGATGTTTCAAATACTAAAATCCAGTCATTTAGCTATCAGCATTTTTATGTTTGCAACTTTGTTAATTCTAATCAGCAAGAATTATATTTTCGATTTTTTTCGAAATAAAGGCGCTGTCCACCCCCTTCTGCATAAAATTCCGGATTTAGGAAAGGATCACGAGGGCCAAAAATGTTCATGTTTTTATTTCTAAAAATCCCTCATGAGGGTTTTATACCTCATAAAATTGTGAATAAAAACAAATATATATATTGGGTACATTTTGTTTGAGCAAAACCAAAATTGGAAGCATAATCAGAGCCGGTCTTCTCTAAAAAGGTGTCCAATTGCAAGAAGCTATTTAAGGCCCTAATGTTTTGTGAAGTAAAAAAAAAATAAAAACACTAGCATATATATTAATGCATGTTTAATATATTTGCAAATACGTCAATTACTTCAGAAAAATTACAATTTTTTAAAATTTCGTTTTCGGTGCTTAATGCAGCAAGAGCGTTTAAACGCTCTGAATACAACCTTGACCAAAGATAATTCTTTATTAATTTTACTTTGATGAAAGAGAGCTCAGCACTTGCTATAGTAATTGGAAACAAACAAAAGTTTTAACACAGTTAATATATTTAAAAATAGCTCATTATAATTATTTAATATGCATTGCAATGTGCGTTTACAACTCTTTCTTTCAAAATCAAATCCCGTTGTAAATCAAATCCTGGATTAGGTTTTCATCTACATCTTTGTTATAAAATTTTTAAAAATTTTTTGGAACTTTTCTCTAATTTATGTTTTCCTAAAGTTGTAATATCAGCGATTAATTTGAAATCTGAAATAATTTGTTTACTTTTAAATCCATCTTCTATTTGTACAATAACAGTATAAATTAGTGCTAAAAAATAGCACTTAAATTCCTCAACCGGGTATTTTTGCGACTTCGTCTTCTGCTAATCTGGAATATAATCTTCCTTTTTCGAATTCATTTTATAGAAAAATGTTCAAATTATGTGCTAGCACTTTTTCTTCGTTCAAAAATGCGCTAAATTTTGAATTTCAGTTTTAATTTTATTGACAAAATTGGGGGCCGAATCAAGAACAATTGTTTTTGCTTGAAAAAGTTCATTTATAGTATTAATTTTGAACAATATTGTAAACCATACTATTAAACATAATATAAATGGCATTTCTTGTCATGCATCCAATAAACTTTTAGCTTTGGATGCCGCTGTATTATCGTTAATTACAACAATAAATTCTTCTAGATCATAACAAGTTTGTTCAAACGGGTTATACACTGCTTTAACTAAATTCATTTTGGCTTCCCAACGAGTGTCATATAAGGGTTTAAGAGTAATGTTTAAATGCTTTTGTAGAATTCTCCATCTTTTTGTAGAAGCAGAAAATAAGCAATATAAGCATTGTAATATCCCGACGTTTATTAATTCGTGATGCCGTTTCCAGCTGTCTTACAATATATACAGCTGGAAACGGCATCACGAATTAATAAATTAAAAGAGTGATAGGCAATTCGCATAAATTACATGCGGGTTCAGAAAAAGTATTTTAGACTATGCACCTTTATATGTGCCTTTAATGTTGCTACCATTGTAATAAGCTTGCCTTCTACAATTCATTATACCTAAATCAAGCTCATTTAGACAATATACTTACAATAGATACACTTACAATAGAATTTTGATAGTCCTTCTCCAGTCACATTAGTTACTTCAAAACTCTTATAAATGACGCATTTAGTTAAAATTTTCTCTTCAAAATTACTTATCTAATAATGATTGACGTTTGTTCTTTATTAAAAATATCAGGAGCATCATTCATTTGGATACTATAGTACATGGCTGATTTTATATCGCGTTTATTTTTGTTAAGGACTTAATTTCCTAACGCAGAAATAGTTTGTCCTAGTTACAGATGTTTAAATGATGCACAGTTCTATTTTTAGAATTTATTATTTTGCTTATATGATAAGGGTCGTATACACTTAATAATTCAATAAAACTTCAAAAATTTCCATTATTAGCCGTGTACCTTTTATATCATAGGTTCCTTGAAATGGAAGATTATTACAGGCTAAAAATCGAACACCATCTACAATTAATAATTTGAGTCAAATCAATAGAATATACATATTAATATGAGTAATAATAATTTGTATATTCTAGTAATTTAAGTCGAGCGGTTTCCTTACTTAACTAAAAATTTTTTATCAATATCGGAAAATAAATTGAGCCGTTTTAGTATTCCTTTCAAAGCAATAAAAGAATTAAAATGACAACTAGAAAGCTCATAATCTCGGATCACATTTCCAGTTCTCTCCAGTTATTATAGCCCAATAAATCGCGTGCTTTGGTTATTTCTTTTTCTATTGGAAAACAGCATAAAACAAAAACAAAATATGCGAGTTGTTTTAGGAATCTTCAGTCTTTGAATAAATTAACCAGCTGCGGAATTGGATTTCACTATTTGGCATTTTTTAAAAGTAATAAGTGTAAAATAATCTACCTTCAGCATTTTTAGCAAAATCTTTGTTTGTTGGTCTCAAAACATTTAACACAAAACAAGTTTATCCGTTGTAATGCCTGGCCACAAATCAGGATCATTTATACTCTCGTGGTCATATTTGTTATTGTCATTTGCATCATTATTTTCCCGTTTCGGTCATATCTGTACAGACACATGGATCTTCAAAAAATTTCGCCGTTTCAACATCGTCATTGCAAGACTGTGATACTTGGAACTTTCTTTTCCGGTTGAAGTTTGAATACTAACTTTTGAAGTCTAAGCAATTTTATTGCCAGAATTACTTCGTAGCAAAGAAAACAGATCTATTTATGATTTCTGAAATTTAGCTTTTCTTTTTGATAATTTTTTGACACCCAGAGGAGTATTATCTTGGCAAGGACATTGTTATATCTAATAGTGTTCAGAAGTTTGTAGAATGAATTATCAAATTATTATAAGCTATACAATACGCTATCACCTTGTAAGTGAGGTAATGACTGTAAATCTACTTACCTTATATTAATATTTTGCACACTTGCACAAGACTATAATCGCTGTCAACTTCGTATATTTCCGAATCCGTCCACTGCTCTATCTATATTTCCTTAATTCTATTCATTACGATCATGGTCGGCGAAGCAGTAATGCAATATGCATTGCTAAGAGTTGATCGCTGAATTTATCTTTTTGCTTTTTGTTTGAGCAACGTAATATAAACAAACAAACACACAGATGCACGCATAAAAATATTAGAATAAATGTAGAAAAAGGTGAATAGCCGATGATTTACAAGTGCATTTGAAGTCTGTACCAGCGCCTAGAAGCGGCGCCGCTCTGTCTTAAAATGTTTGGAAGAGATTTCTTTATTCATAACCCCCCCCCCTCCTTTTTATAGGTATCCTCACAATCATTACCTATTAAAGGTATCAGTCGACCCATAGACATACAAGCGGAAATAAACCTGTATACTTTCAAAACGGGCAAGAGGTATTATTGTTCTGAACACTATTTTAATTGCTAATTAAGATGGGATCCTCCTCAAACACGGGGCCCCAGTGCATAGCACCACCGCATCTCCTAGATGGCCGGCCTTGTATATAACCACATATAAATAATAACGTAACTAAATACCAAATTTCATTTATCTAAATAGCTGCATTTTTTAGTTTTCGCTTTTACATGCACAAGAAATTTCAAATTTGCAAACTGTCTACGGTTCCATATTTCAGTTTTTACGTTTTCCTCATATTCAGTTTTATAGTTCCACACTTCGAATGCTTAATGCAAGAACCAAATTTTATTCATCTAGCATTTTACAATTGCTACATAGTTGTAGAGTTCAGTTGCACCCAGAAAGTCAGAAACATTTAAAAAGACTATATTCAATTTTAAATTTAAGAGAAGTCTACAGATTTGATACAAAGACCGTCTACCAAATTACATTCATCACACTTTAAGTATAATTAATTTATATTCATTGATTCAAAGTTGTTTAAAATACCGAGATTGTACTTTATGCCGATTAAAATACTTTTTCTTTGATTTTATACGAGAAATCAAAGGAATGAAGATACCTCCACTATTTAAATAAGAAACTTCATTAGATTCACACATAAAAAAAGATAATCTATGTATTAACATTTTACGTGTATAAAAATATTTTAGACATAATCAAAGTATTTATATTTGTCTCAACAAAAGGCACTCCAGTCACTACGAAAATGCATTCCAGGCATTACGAAAAAACATTATTTATTTAGCATGAAAAAGAAATGACATATCTGTAAAAAATGCGACTTAAGTTAAGCATTTTTAAAATGAATTCTTCATTAAAATTGAGATACTTTAAAAAAGGCTTAAGGCCGCGGCAACTCGATTTTGAAATATACTTGCATTTTATTTAAATTTTATTCTTTCAAAATATTTATATTTTTGTTGACGACAAATATTTATATATATTTATATTTATATTTTGTTTCTAATTTTAAAATGTCAAAAAAAAAATGTTTTATTTAAACTAACGCATTTCACATTAATCAATGGTGAAACAATGGAGATAATCAAAAAAAAAAAATTACAAATTTTGAAACAAATAATTCATAAGAATAATTAAATGTTAGGAAAAGCATTCGCTTTTAAGAAATAAAAAAAGAATCTATCTTTTTTTTATTTAAATGAACAATAAGTTTCAAAATAATTATTGAGGCAGCCTCCATGTTTTAGTAAAAAAAGTCGATTCACAAACTAAGTTACCTTAGAGAATTTAATTTTGAAGATAAATTAATTTTGTAACTTTAATGACTGTTTTCTTACATTAAAAGAGATATTAATGCAAATGGAGAATTTTAAAACAAAATGTAGAAAAATAAAAATGAGGCCAAACGATTTTTTTACTTGTATCAATTATTTCACAATTTCAGATTAAAAACAATTTTATTTATTTTTTTCCTGTTTTTATTCTTAAAAATATCTTAGTGAGTGAAATTATATAATTACAAAGATTTAAACTTTGAAATATTCTATTAAAAAATATAATTTATTTCATTAACATTGATGAAAATAATGTATTTATAAAGATTCCAATTTTTCTTCAACATTCTCAATAAATAAAAACATCAAAATCAAATCAGCAATATATAAATAAAATAGTACATACCTTTTGTAAAAAATAAAACCAGCAATTCAAAGTACCCTTACTTTGAAGAAAACACAATTACATGAAAAAAAATAAGAAGATTCTTATTTTGGCGAGAAATACTACCTCTACACAGCTTCATTGTCGTGTTGCTTGAACGCCATTAATAATTTGAAGATTCCCTGTTTGTAGCTTATTTTATTTTTCTTAATTATAATTATTAATATTAAAATTAAGTACTTATTTTTGCTGAGTATAATTTTATAAATATTAAAAAACTAAGAATTTTTTTAAATTAATATAAAGACAAGAAAAAAAAAGGAAGATTTTTTTCTTATCTCTTTAGACCTTTTATTCAAATATTTGGCTTCAAATTCCATCAACATTGCAACCCTTTTCAAACGGTCGGATTCGATAAACAATTACTAATCCCGCTCATTCTGGTAACCACGGCGCGTGCAGAGGCTAGTGTCTTTTGTAAAGTTGCTGATTACTTAAAAATAATCTACTGAACTAAAGTTCGCAAAATATGATTCGAAAACGTAGTTTTAAATTATTGATCGATCCAGTACAACTGGTTAATATGCTCCAATAGACTAAATAGACTAAATATTTTAATAGACTAAGATATTTCAATGATTTTTATTCAGTCTCGTCGAAAGAGGATTTATAAAAAAATTCTTTATTTTTGAAATTTGATGCAAGAACTTAGATTCCGGTTTTCATCGTGAAAAAATGCTGCCTTACAAATGTGAAATCTGCAGTTTGAGATTTTCTGTCAAGTGGAGGTTAGTGCATCATCAAAAGATTCATGAACCAGGGAATTCTGCTGCTAAAAGTGACGAATCCGATTCAAGTTCTGCACCAAACCCTAAAAAAGTCGTTTTAAAGAATGCTGAAGTCCTGCAAGATTTCAACACCCACGAATGCCCCGTGTGCCACATAAGTTTTGCAGGGAAGAAACAATTAGAAAGACATGAGAGAGTTCATGGTGATAAAAAGTATTACCAGTGCGATAGGTGCTACCTGGGATTTTTTTGGAAATCGAATTACAATCGACATCGGAAGCATTCTTGTACCAGGAGGGTATTCCAATGCGAAATATGTCATCGTACCTTCAATAAGAAATTGCACTTCTTGCGACATAGAAGTTACCATGGTAAAGATCGGAAGCTTTCTGAAGATCCAGTTGGCAACCAAGATGCTGGTCCGTCCACACATGCAAGGGTGGACCGTACGAGTGATGGATTGTTGAAAAATAAGGACAAAAAGACGGATGCAGAAGTGATAGATATCTCCCCAGAAATCAGCCCTATTAAGAGTAAACCACGGGCTTCGAAAAAGATCTCAAAATCATTGGAAACGGATGCGACAGAATCTAAGAGTGATGATAAATCAGGGGAAGAGCTTCTTTCTTCAGACCCCAGTTTCGAACCGAAAAAGAAGAAGCCGAGGAACAAGTATGAGAGAAAGCACAAGTGTGACCTATGTGGGTTAGGCTTTAGGTTTAAATGCGACCTAGGCCGCCACCGGAGGACGCACGACAGCGTGAAGCCTTTTCCTTGTGACCAGTGCGATCTTGGTTTCAATTGGAAGTCGAATCTTGTTCGACATCAAAGAAGGATGCACTGCGGCAGGAAAGCGTTCCACTGTGACACTTGCGGGGAGGGCTTTACCAAGCGGTACCACCTTACACGCCATCGCACAAACAACTGTGGGAAGTCAGACAAAGATAGAAAAGTATCTCCGAGTGATAAAAAACACAGTGAAAGCGATGACTGCAGCTGTGACAATGGCAGCAATTCGAATCCGGTTGTAATACAGCTGCTTCCAAAGAAAAATAAGGCCACTACCTCCACCGTCAAAAAGAAACGTGCTTCTCTAAACAAAGATCAAGAATCGGAAATCGGAAATCAAACTAACAAAAGCACTGAAGTCAATATTATTTACCTTCATGCCTGTTATGATGAAATCAAACCTGACAGTAAAGAAGAATGCAAATCTGAAAGGTACAGGGTGCAGTCGGACGCTATTAATACAGAAGAGGTTTACGATTGTCGAATTAATAATGGGTCTCGTCGTAGGGTCGACCATGATGAAGATTCTAGAAGTGAAGCCCCAGCTAGAAAACGGTTGAGGAAAGAAGTGAAAGAATTTGTCTGTTCTGTATGCAGTCGGGTATTCACTAGAAAATCCTGCCACCTACAACATGAGAGAAGTCATTACAGGCAAGCACTGCGATGTGAGTGGTGTCATCGGACGTTTGCCCGGAAATCGGTTTTTCTCAAACATCAAAGGATCCACACTGGTGATAAACCATTCCAGTGTGAAACATGCCTTTGCTACTTCCGCCAAAAGTCTCAACTTGTGCAACACAAGAAGATCCATTCTGATTTGAAGCCTCATGAGTGCGAAGTGTGCAAGCGCAGATTCAACCGGAAGTCAGTCCTGGACCGCCACAAGATGATTCACACCGGAGAAAAACCTTTCGAATGCGAAGTTTGTCATCTCTGCTTTAATCAGAAGTCTATTCTGGTTCAGCACTTGAGGATCCATACTGGACTAAAGCCTTACAAGTGCAAGAAGTGCAATTATAGTTTCACCCAAAAGTGGAACTACAGGAGGCACAAGCATAAAGTCCACACTAGTGGAAAGACATTACCTGTTAAGTGCAACACATGCGATTCGAATTTTCCCAGAAAGAGGATTCTGATTCAAAACGAGAAAATCCGAGAAAGAAGGAAGTTTGTTTTTCATATCTATAATACTCGATTTGCTGGGAAGCGCTATGGAGGAAAGAACAAGTTAAAAGAAAGCGGCAGTCATGGGGAAATTCAATCTCCTCAAAACCTTGACCATTCCAAAAAGAATCATGACTCTGACTACTGCGAGATTATTGAGGAAATCCAAAATGAGAAGATCGATAAAAAAATTCAATCTAAACAAATTATTCAAGATGCAAAGGATATAACAGATTTCCCAGATTACTGCATTCCTGTGAATATTTACATCAGGAAAGGTATTCGTAAGAGGGAATCGTTGGCTAAAGAACATAAAAGTGATCTGGTGGAAATTCAAAACATTAAAGAAAAAGTCAAAGAAAATGCCTGTAAAACCCTGGAATCCAACAAGAAAACTGAGTATGTTGAAATTGAAGAAAATAAGAAGGATCTAGGCGAAATTATGGATTCCAATGTGCAAGTACGAGTGGAAAAGAGTTTCAGATCCAAAGAAAAATCCAATGTTGAAGATCCAAAGAAAAAACAGAGGAATAAAGACGTCAGAAATCAGCTGATGGTAGAAGAAATATCAACAATGAAAGAAATTGAAGACAAAACTTCAAAAACGAATATGAATGCACCAGTTCAAGAAAGAAAGAACAATGTTGAAGAATGTAAAAATTCCTTGGATGTATTGAATAATTGTGAAAAAGAAAAGCCAGCTCCAAATGATAAACTCAGGAAAAATACTGAAGTCAAAGAAAATGATGAAATTTCAGAAGTGGTTGATGATTTGCTAAATAGATGCAGTGAGATTATTAAAAAGGAAGACAATACTGAACACGATAAAGATTCTTCCTTTAATGTTGAATTTCAAATTAAGAATGAAAATTATTCAACCAAAGCAAATGAACAGCAGAATGACATTGATTTAAAGGATGAATGTGAAAAAGACATTAGTAACATAAGAATTCCAAGTGTTTTTGTAGATAACAATTTTTATTGCGATGAAGAAAAAACTGGTTCTAAAAATAGTGTAACTAATTTAAGCTCAGTTCAAACCATAAGTAAAAAGGAATGCAATGAAGGAGTTTTCATGGATGGAAATTCAAAAGAACCAAGCCACAGAAATCAAGAAAACAGTGAACTTAGTGAAATGGATGCGAAATCCTGTAATGTTGGAGAAATACCAAATAAACAAAGAGCCCAAAATCCTTTGATTTTCCAATCAAAAGAAGATTCGTCAGAATTCACATTAACGCAGAATAAAGCAGACATAGAAAAGTCGATTGAATCAAAAGAAAATGAGACAAAAATCGGAACTGAATCACAACCAAGTTATTCCGATATTGAGGATGAAAGCAATAAAACAGTTCAGTGTTTTACAATAAATAATGACGGAAGATCTTGCGATGAAATTCTTAATGTTGAAAATCCAGCAATCGATAAAGGACCAGCTGAGTCTAGTTCTTCAAAACAAGTCGAAGAAAACATTACAGTTCAAATTTCATCTAATTCAGAAGTGAAATCGAATGTTTCGAACGACCATAAATTCGATCCACCAACCGAAAAAGAATTTACAAAAACTAATAGAGATCCATCTGCTGTAGAAGATAAAAGCTTGTTTATGATTAAACATAATCAGAAACAAAATATAGTATGGATTAACAGAGAAGCAAAGAAAGATACGGAAAATATACAGAATCTTTGCAGTATGTATTCAGAAGATCATAGTTCCAATGTGCAATTCAAAAGTGAATTGGATGTTAAAAATAACTGTTTCCATAAGATGAACGATGACATGCCATGTGGACTTGAAACACGAAAGGTTCTGAAAATAAAGAAAACCACTGAGGAAATTCTTACCAAACAAAGCAGCAAATTGCACCGCAAATCTAATCGGAGCAAAAGGCGTTTAAGATATGGTACCACTTTTGTTACAAAATATACTAATGTTTCTCAGGAGCAGATGAACCAAGAACAAGAGAAAGTAAGAGAAGCTTTTGGGTTCTTAAAAATTCATGATGATCCTGATCGTATCACAAGTGGTGAAAAAATTATCAGCGACATTAAAGGAGAAGATAATCAAGAAATTTCGATTACAAGACAGGTTTATATATGTCAGACTAAAGTTATTGAAAGCATTGTTGAAATCAAGAAAAAGGAAAATACCAATGCTTTTTCCCATTCTACTGTAAGTTTCAGCAAAGCAAGTCCAACCATATGCCATGTAAAAC
This sequence comes from Argiope trifasciata, assembly GCA_026543055.1. NCBI lineage: Eukaryota > Metazoa > Arthropoda > Arachnida > Araneae > Araneidae > Argiope > Argiope trifasciata. Next base: position 633,444 of record JAPMOQ010020034.1, on the reverse strand, counting down.
CCATAACTAAAAGAGTGGATGAAGCTGTAAATTTTGAGCTCAAGAAATCAAATGTTGACGATCAAAAGAATGAGCATGAACTAATAAGTGAAGGGAAGACGAATTTAACATCCAAAATTCCTTTTTCTGAAGAAATATTTACTAGAAAAGATTTTGGAGCAACAAATTCTGATAAAACCTTTCATAAAAAGGATCCATTGAATCAACTCATTTGTGACCGAAAATCAGGATCCAGAGCTGGCATAGACGAAGAAAAAGGCCAAATCCAAAAATTTTTTAATGATATCGCAAATGATAATACAAGTTGTAACTACATTGTTCAAAGTAAAGATATAAACACTTCAAATAATGAATTTCTTCAAGAAGCAACCACAAACCAAAAGAATGTTAGCACAGTTTGCGCGGAAGAACTCTCAAATGAAGTTCGAATAGAAATTGAGCCTAACTATGAAAATTGTAGTGATACTCTGAAAAGCAATGATTTAGATCCAAAAAGCAAAGAAGCAAGCACATTAAACCACAGCAAAGCTGATGAAAATAGCGATAGCCTTTTGGAAGTGCTTCCTGTTCTTCAGAAACAGATTTATGAAAATCCAGATGAAACTTCTTCAGAAAATAATTATTTGCTTCCAAAAAAGGACACAAATATTCCTGAAATTTCATCAAGAGAATGTCAATTAGGTATAAGCGATTTATTAAGAGAAATTGATGATAATCAAAAACCTATTCAATGTGCGGAAATCAATTATACTCTAGGTACATGTAAAGACATAAATTCTAGTGATAATATAGCTAAATATGATGATGTTACTATAGCTATAAAGGACAGTGTTGTAAGTGACCTTCAGTTCAACAGCACTGAACAAAATTCTAATAAGAAAATGAACAATGACCAAGATTTTTTTCAGGAAAATACTGATAATCAGGTTTCTTCATCAGGAATCAATCCCGATTGCGATTTTCCTCAAATCAGTCAAATTGATCTTAGCTCATCCGAACAAACCGAAATTTCATCTAAAACTTATGTGAGACCAGAAAGGAGAGAATCGGCATCAAGTTTACATGCTTTGGAAAAAAGCAACTCTGATGCCTTTGGTTTTATAGATTTCAGTACCTTAACTTCACCCGTGCGCTGTAGTGCTTTTTGTGAAAGGCCTGAAATTCCATCCTTTGGCACTTTTAGAAGTACAGTTCCATGTCCAGAGACTGATAGTGCACAAATTTCTCTTTTTCCAGAAAGAAGTCAGCGAAACAATATTCCGAATTTAATGAGTGATACCAGAACTGACTTAGAATTAACACCTCTTCAGAATATGCATTCAGACAGTGCTTCTAATGTATCTGGTCAAAACTTCTCATTCTATCAAGAATTATGTGAAAATTTATCAACGCCTCACAAAAATCCTTATCAGCCAAGAAAGGGGATGTTTGAGCCAGAGAAAACAAATTCAGGTTTTGTATTTCCTGACGAGGTTCTTGGTGATTTAAGGAGACAGACGTACCACGAATATGCTCCTCTTGAAAACGTGTATCAGCACTCTGTTTTTACCACTCCTGTTTCAGAGAGAACACAGAGTATTCCAAGTTATGCTGATGCCTTTTCGAGACCACGCATGGTTTTTAACGACTCTAATTTAACTTACACATCTCTTTACCCTGAACCTTTTGCTAACGGTCAACATTCTGCAACTAGAAAAGAGGCTGCTTACACAACATCAAAACCAAGCGCTTCCACTGATAACAGTAACTACGACCATTATCATTACGAAGATTATGGACAAAGTTTTTGCCGAAATGGTAAAAATTCCAAACCTCAAGATTCAGAAATCCAGTCAAGTTCAGATGTTTATCGATTACAACAGATGAATTTTGTGGATGATTACTTCAGAAATGAAGGCACACCAAAGCACGCTGAGAAGAATGATCCAGATGGAGGTTATAAATATCATGTCTTTAATCCTCAAAATTACGAAAAGCCAGTATCAGGAGGTTATGAAGAAACCTACTCTTTCCCACCTCACTGCGAAGATAATTATAATTATTCTATACGCCAAGAAAAGGTTCGTACGTATGAAGTTCATCATGAAGAAATTCATACATTCCAAGATCTTGTTCGATTTGAGAAAACATGTGAATATCCCACACAGCTAACCGAAATGTCTCCCATGGGAATCGCAACGCAATACAGAGAGAGCAATGCTTATCAAAATCAATTCAATACCGATGCGACATTTTCTCCTAATTACTTTCGAATGAGTGCTTCATCTAACAAAGGAGAACTACCCTCACAGAGTGTTCAGCCACCTGCAGATGTTTCTAGTTTGACATTGCAGTTTCCTCAAGCCCAAACTGGGGAGAGTTCTAAAGAATCGCACAAGGCATCTCTGCAAGCACCACAGGAATTTCCGCGGACGAGAATTGGAAGTTTGTCCATGACGAATATGCAGCTTTCCCAAGATCCTTCGAAGTTGGATTTGCAACTTTCTCCAGCTCTTCCAAAACCAAATGAGCAGATTCCAAAACCCCCTTCGGGATTTAACATACAGACTGCTCAAGGTCTTTTTAGAACAAATGTCGCAACTCCTCAGAATTCTTCATGGTCGAATCTGCAAATTCTTCAAGGTACACCAAGACTGGCGGTGCATTCACCAAAAGAGCCCATACGACTGATCAAGCCGTCACCCCAATACCCTGTCAACCACCCTCTAGGGTTCGTTCCTAGTAAGGGGGCAAAACCTCTCATCAGCTCAAATTCTCCGTTCCAGAACAAAAATAGATGCTTCCAGGAGAATGAATTGCGCGGGAAATTGAGCTTGGATTTTGACAGAAACAGACGAATCCATTTTGAATCTGCGAGAGTAACAGCAAATGATAAGGACAGGTCGAAAGGGATTTTTATCGAAAGGCTTTTTCGATGTGACAGGTGTGATAATTGTTATGCCCGGAAGGAAGACCTGATCCGGCATCGCTTTACAGCTCATGAGAAAATTCGCGTGGTTAAACCAACCTCTTGCACATTTCTTCAATAATTACCAACCTGTCGATTTTTTTTCTTCTGGTCTGCACGCAAGTTAGTATGAATTTAGTTTAGCACGCCGTTTAATTGTTCATGTTATATTTAGATGTTAAATTTAATATATTGTTAAACATTGATTTTTAATATATATAAAACTGTACGTTGTGGACAATTTGGTAGAAATTGAAAAAAATATATATTATTATACACAATTTATTTAATTTATTGATTAATTTTTTTCTAGATGAAGCTATATTATTTATTTATATTCACAAGTTTCAGTGAATAATTTTTTTCAAAAGAGAAATTTAATTTCTTTATTTCTATGTGTAAAATTTACATTTTATCTTATAATGAAATTTCATAAATTGTAAATTTCATAGCTTCATAAATATCATACAAGGAATGGGAATTAAATAAAGCACTTTTGATACAATATGGCTCTTGATTTTGATTTTGATATACCTTCTAAAACAATACATTATTTCTTAAGAGAATAAGATAGTAAGAAAAACAAAAGAGTTTTAAAAATTAACTTCAACAGTATTTTTGCAAGAGAAAAATATGTAATTTTATAAAAATATAAGAAAATTTTCAAGAATATTTTAAGTAAATTAAATGATTAATGAGACAATTAATTTAGTAATGTAACTGAATTAACAAAACAATAAAAAATTAAAGACAATATCTTTAAAGTTTTAAAGATATAGTAAATAATTTAAAAGTTTATATCGTTATAAAATATCACCTAAAATGTTTGTATATTTAGAAAATTATTTCAAAAATTAACTATATTTTGAACGTTTAATTTTTGACAGACCAATAAATATTTAATTCCAGCCGCCTTTGGTGACCTGCTGTCTCACTGGGAATATTGGTCGTTTAATTTTTTTATACACAACTTGATCTTCACATTTTTTCAATAATGTATTTTTAAGCTATAAAACATCGTGGTACATACTAAAGCCTTGCATTTTTAGCAACCTCATCCATGTTATATTTGATATGCATGTGATAGTTTTATTAGTGTCAACTCAAGTCCATGATGGATGAGAGAGGTCATCGGCAACTCATGCCCATGATAGATTGCTATCTAGATAATAGACTTTACTTTTATTATTCTTCACATAAGTTGTCAAGTTAACGAACAAAACTTTTTTTTTTCTTTCTCATCACTAGAAATACAAAAAACGGTGCGATATACAGTGGAATATTTATTTTTAAAATTATGCCCGAGTGAAAAAATAAAAATGTCAGCCAATAAGATTGATATTAAAATTTTTTATTCGTTTTATTATAAGATCATGGTTATTTTTAATTAAGGGACGGGATTACGTTAGGAATTAATTTTTTTGAAAAATGCTTGAGAATTATTACATTTAAAAAAATAGTTGCATAAAAAAGGCTGATAAATTAACGATGAAATAAAAATTCAATTAAAAGGCAAAATTTTTTCAAAAATCGAAAAAAAAAGAGGAAGGACTTAAAAAAGTATAAAGAAACTTTTTAAAAGAACCAGTTTAACTGTTTTTAGTGAGAGTAATTTTGAGAACTTAAGAACTATATTATCTAATTTCTGAACTGAAAAAGTGAGTTGTAAGTCAATTCTTTTTCTAAATATTAGATTTCAAATGATATAGTAACATTTCAATTTTTTTCGCATTGTGGGACACTAAAACAACTAAAAAAATATTCTAAAAGAATAGATTTCCTATTCTTTTGTTCAGAACATATTGATAAATTATTGTTTCAAGTTTGACCCAAAAAATACATTATATTTTAATATGAGGTTTTTTGTAAGGAAATTCTATCAAAAATCAGAATTTGTGAAAGTAGCATTAAAACTGTAATGTAAAGGTAAATAGCATTAAAATGTATATAAATACGTATATGAAAATCGATTTAAGCTCCTAAAAAATGGAATTCGAAATAAAATTCTACCAATTTTATAAATAAATTGTATAAAATATTAAAAACATTGAATTAAAATATTCATAATTTCGCAAATAAAAAAAAATCAACTTTTCAGATTAGTTGCCTTTCTTAGTAAGGGTTATTGTGTGGGAAGTTTTAATTCAATTTTTTGTCACTAGATCATTTTTCTAATCAAATATTTCAGAAAGTAGGTGCTAAAATTTTTGGATTTTATCTGGAATAGTGTGAAATTATGACTATAAATCCAACTAGATTTGCCAGAAAATTATTACTTTTCTATGACAAGAATATTAAATTTTAGAAATAGTAAGACAATTTTCAATTTCAAATATTTGAAATGGGAAGTATTTTTAAAAACAAGAAATTTAAATTATTAAACAAATTTCTATTTTAATTTAAACTATAATAATTTTAATTCCGTTCCCTTCCATTTAAAGCAAAAATTTCAATATATATATTTTAAAATTATCTAAAAAGTGTGAAGATTATTGTAAATTATATTTTCATTCGTAATCATTTTTAAAGAGAAAAATCAGAAGAAAAAAAAATTAAAACCTTTTTTAAAAAAATACTTTACACTTTAAAAAAAAAAATGGGTAGTCTATACTTATAATAAAGCTCAATGTGTGTGTGTGTGTGTGTGTGCGTGTGTGTGTGTGCGTGTGTTGGCGCTCTACAGGCCAGACCGTTGGACCTACAGCTACCAAATTTGGTACATGTATACTCTGGAGGTCGGGAATGTGCACCTCGGAGCCCTTTTTTGAATTTTTAATTAGAATTTGAATTAATTAAAATTTAAGCAAAATTTCGACGTTTTTCCGCTATAACTTCCGAAAATATTATCGGACAAATATTATTTTTAACATCAATTTAAAGATAAAAACATTAGCTTTTTAATGGTATCAGTATTTTAATGTATAACCCAAGCTTCTGTTTTTAACGAATTTTTAAAGAATTATTTTAACCATGTTTTTTTTAGCACGTGACTGGATAAAATAAAATAAAATAAAACAATGCCGGAAGTTCAAATGAAAAAACAACAACTGTCATCGTAAATCAAATCTTAAGAAATACAACTTTCAGCACGTGACTGGATAAAATAACATAAATATAAAATGTGATACCTTCTATAAAAATAAATGCAAGGCAAAGGATTCTAAGAAATCGTTTGCAATATTTACATCATTAATTCCATAAATTATCTTTATTTACAGTCAACCTGATTGAATTTAGACAGGATATGCATTGAAATCTCTACTTAATGGCATATTTATGTAATTGTTTGCAATATCTGAATCATTAATTCAATAATTTTTCCCTTTTTCGCTTTCTTTAAAAAACATATTTAACATTTTGGCAATATCACAGAAAAAAACATTTTTAATATTTTGGAAGCATAATTGATAAATTATTAGAGCATTAAACTCAAAAAGTTTTTCCGAATAAAATTACCGACTCTTTAACTACTAATAACTGACTCTTTTAACTTAAACTATTTCTTAAATTTTGGCTAAAAAATATGATTTAATTGGAAATTTTAGAACGCATTACTCATGGCGAACCAGCTGGTCGCCAAAGGCGGCTAGTAATAAATAAATAAATATTACTTCCGTTTTCCTTATATTACATTGAAATCAAAGGCAAAACATTTCACAGTAATGACCTTTTGTTTTCAAAATCTGTTTAATGGGTATCAGTAGAAACCTGTTTAAAAGTTAGAGAATATTATTGAGTTGTTAAACAAGAGAGCAACAACAACAAAAAGAAATGATTTAAGTTAAGTTTATAAAAATATAATTATTATCAAATGAGGATGTTGGGCTGTAATCAAGTAAAATAACTACAAAATTTATTTTGTGCTCAATTAACTAATATTTTTTCCTACTTTTAATTTCCTACCTTAACTACTTCCTATCTTATTATCTCATATTTGCTACTACCTTAACTGCAATAATTTTCGCTCTTCAATTTCCACAACATATGCTCACTGATATGACGTCTATTTTATGACAAATAGTATTTTTAAATTCTTTCTTTACAACTAACATAATTTATTCAAATAGAATTTAAACTGATAATTCACTAAGCAAAAGAGATGTTTTAAAACTGTGACTGGTATAAGCCCAATCAAATATTCAAACGTGACTTTTTAAGTTAGAATATCAAATGAGAAATAATAATGGGGTAAACATGAAAACTGCCTTGCACTGCCATAAATTATTCTTCAGAGCGAATGTTAAGACAGCTAGTGTGAACTATCCAACTAGAAAATCAGGAAGCTACGGAAGTGAAAGCAAATAATATATTATTTAGGTACAGAAAGAGGTTCCATTTTATTTCATTAATGCACATAAGTTCCACGTATGTGTAAAAACAGTTTTTAACGATTATCCATTATTTCTACTTTATATACAAAGAGAATGTTCTTTACTTAACCCCTTCCCGTAAAGTAACGAATAAAGCTCGTCATTGATTTTTCATGCCATATACCAAGCACAATGACGAGCTATACTCGTCATGAGACTAAAGTTACTGTTGAATATAATAATTAATTTAAAATTTCTAGCGTATTGAATGCGGATGCATTTTTATTACTTATGTTGATATCATAGATCACTATCATATATCGTTTGATTGTCTTGGTATAAGTGACGGTTAAACTATTAGTAGCCATTCTAATAAACATTTAGCCTGAACATCTGACTAACTAAATGCTAAACATGCAGTGAAATAAATACCTTAATGAATAAGAGTAATGTAAATCAAGAAGACCAAAATGATTCAGAAAAATCAGAAAATAAGTATATATTTAACTGATACTGATATTGAAACTAATGACAGTGAAATATTACCAAGAAGACAAAAACGCGCATAATGACTAATAAGAGAATTTTGTGAATACTCTGCAGTTGTAGACACATTATGTGTCTAAAAGTATTTTTTTTAAATAATACCGAAGTGCCTAGAGTAAACGCGCAAACTTGGGGCTAATCCGAAATCACTTGAGATTTTTGAAGAAATGCTGAATGCGAACTTACAAATTACAATTACATCCATACCAATAATATTATTTTAATTAATAATTATAAATTAGTTAGATTTCTAAAATAAACTAAGTTTTCTGAAATAAAAATTAAATAACTATTTCACCCAAAAATTTTTTTTCTTAAATCTTATTGGAAGGGGTTAATATACAAGTAGAAAGTATTGCATTATAATCGTCTAAAATTTCGAACTCGTAATTTTAATGATTTTCCAAGTTACAGATCTGCCGAGTGCAAATGCACGAAACACATTTTTGGTACTAAATTTGTCTGTCTGAGAAAGAGATAGCTCAATAACTCCTTGAGCTGAATGGGTGAAATTTGGTATGAGATTTTTACATTTAATTTGAAGATTTCTTTCAAAATCCAAACGAAATCTATCTGAAAAAATGTGTGTATGTCTGACTTTTTTTCCACATTTAGGGCAATATACATTCTATGTATCCGCCCATGAATACGATAACTCAAAAACGCAAAGCGATAATATTTGATAGGAAGTTTTAACACTTAATTTGTAAATTTTTCTCATAATTAGGTTAAAATCGTGCGAAAGGAAGTTCGTAGGTATGTCCACAAGTATTCGTGTGTACAAGATAACTCAAAACCCCTAAGAGCTATGGGGATGAAATTTAGAATATGAATTTATCATTGAAATTGTAGGACTAAGTAAAATTTTAAATCTAATCTGCCAAAGAAGCATTTATTTATTCTGCTTATTCACATGTACATGAATGAGATTGTTTAAAAAAACAATTTAAATAAAATTTGATATGCATTCTTGTGACCAAAATTTGGATCGGTGTTCGATAAAAAAGAAAATACCCAAAATGCAGTCTCAGTTTTCTTTGTTTTAGTACGAAGCATGTCTAATCATCTTTAAAATGGACAATGATCGCTTCTCTACGTTCTCTTAATTTTCTGTATATATTCAGGGGATATAAAAGATAGAGAGAGAATAGAATAGAATAGAATGCTCTGAATGTCGAAGTTTAAGAGAACGTTGTGGGTAGAAAACTCCCGATAATTCGATTATGTTGTTAACATGTAAACATATATACTGTTTGGGAGAAACAATGGCACCTAAACAGTTTAGGGAGAAATATATAGACAGTTTACCGTTGAAACCTTTAACCCAGATTTAAACAGAGATCTGCAATGCTGTGTAAAGATAAATGATATGAAAATTCATTAAATCAGAGCGATTTTATATGCAGAACGATGGTAGTGTATTTATAAAAACATATTTGTTCGTAAATGCTAATGCTTCAATTATTCTGATGATAACGCTGGTAATAACTTTCATGTAAAAAAATAAACAAGAAACGTACTGCATTATCAATATTTGATGAATTTCACCTGAAAAATAGTCTATCATTTACATATTTTTTACCCCCACTGGGGGAAAGGCACATCAAATATGAGAATGAGAAATTTTCGACATGGTGGTTGCTTCTCGTCACCCGGGGTCAACAGAAATCGACATCAGGAATTACAGAGCATTTTCAAAGCCCCACTCATGAGCGTTTGATATTTCCAAGTATAGTAAAGAAAACCGTAAATGCATTTTAGACGCCGGACGTATATTTTGGATGAATTAATTTTTTTTAGTCGATTGATACCAAAATTGAGCTCAGAGTTACTACTTTTTAAAAAAGAATTATAGACAAAACTTCATTCATTTAAATTGATACTCCTTTGAGTTATTGAGAAATTATTATTACAAGATTGAGAAAATACAGACCAACAGACGATCAGGCGCTTAATGGATAAAGTTCAAAGTTGGATAATTCTCTATACTTTAGATGCCAAAACTGTGTAATAAATTTCATTTTCCTAAATATTAGTGTCTTAAGCAAAGTTTCCATGCTTACATGCATGCAGAAGTCTCTTTAACGAATTTAGTTCAAAAACTTGATCTATCTCCATATTGCTACATAATGAACGTTTACCCCCAGCTCAGTGACCGAATGCTAAAGCACGCGATACAAAGCCAGTGTTTGCGGGTTCGATGCTCGCCATGGCTGTTATATACAAAGTATGGATTGTTAGTTTGTTTCTTTATGCTCTCTAACATTCTAGACCTTTCTTTGTTATGTAAATTAATTATTTCTGATAAAAAGCTGATACCCATTAGTCGTGGGCAACTTCTCGACCTTGTGAAGTTGCAAGTCGCTACTTTAATTCAATAAACTTGTTTGTTAGTTAAAAGCTGACGGTGTGTTTATTTAAATCTTCGCGACAATATTTTAGATTTTAAACCTGTGTACTAAATTTCATGAATCTATCTCTTTACGTTTTGTAGTTAGTTATCGTGCTCACTAGCATTAAGACAGGCCAGACAGACAAATTTTCCATGCTTGGATTTCGCCGAAACCTTGATAGAAATCCATAAACATAGACTACAGATTACGGAGCAGATTTTATCCGTCTAACTCAATCTTTTTTTAGATCTTATGGCCCTAAACAAAAAGGAATTCACTCAATTTTCTCCTGTAATCTTTGATAGTTGTAGCTATGTTTTTTACTGTATGTCAAAAGCTAACAATAACTATGATGGAACCTATTAGAATGTTATCGTTCTTTGGCACTTAATCGTGACAGCATGATTAATACGAAAGTTAATGAAAAAGATTTATATGCACAATTGAAACGAAAATTTGATATAGAACTGCAATTCTAGTCTCACGTCAGATTAATTTTAATGCATTTAAGTCATTACCTTTTAGAATTATCTAGTTTGTAAGCATGTGAAAGTCCAAACGGACAACTCCATGACGAATTTATCTCCAAATCAGACGCAAATTGACATTTTAAATGTTAAATAGGCGTGTCGAGATTTTTTTGCTAGGTCTTTTCATTTTATAATTATCGTGTTAACTTTTATTTTGACAGCTGGATGCAATTCCTCTAAATTAGAATTTCGTTCAAAATTTAATAGAAATCACCGAATTTAGTTTCAAGATCATATATAAAATTTCATCCATTCAGCTCATAACGTTTCTAAAAATGCGTTTTTTCCGATGTAAGGAGGTCTGAAACGTAGAAATTCGTCAATCACTCGAGTTCAATTTTTAAAAAAATTATTTACTTCTTATTGTTATATACAATAAAATGAAAATGAATTGAGACGTTCGAACCTCTTTACCGAGACGCCTGAAAAGATTATAATATTTTAGAACTAAGTCATCTCTCTTAATATTATTTTCCAAATTATCTCATGGTAATAGCAATGGGAGGCGTGCACAAAAAAAATATTTAATAACATCTCAAAGCTCTGGAGTATACAGTTACAGAAACAATGGAAAGTATTGATGTAAAACATATTTAAATGCTCTTTACATTTATTTGAATTAAAGCAAAAGCTAGGCAGAAATAAAACTGTACCTCTAGAAAATTTACTTTTCAAATTTTAAAATAGAATAAAAACGGTTATTTTACAATATTATTCAAAACGATGCATAAAAAAGAATTGTGAAGTCAAAATTATTTTTCCAATTGAAATTCTATTTAAAATTTGAAAAAAAAAAAAAAAAAAAAAAAAAACCCCTTTCTCAATAAACATCTATGCTAAGAATGGAGTACATATCAAATTTGGTATTCTGGACCGGATAATTTGTTTAAATGAATAAGATACGGACTTGTGTGTGTCGTTTCCCCCAGTTATTTTATGCTTGAAATTAATTAATACATAAATGAATGCCTCAATTTATCACAGTTTCTCATACATGAATTAGCTTAGTCTTCACATCAAAGATATCTTCATGTCTGCTATTTTGTATTTTTAGTCATTGTTTACTGCAACATGATTAAAATTTTTTTGAAAGCTTTATTTACGAATATAATCGGGTTTGATAAAAAGTGTCACTATTTGATTATAAACAATCAATGGAACATTGATTCATAGGGTATATAACTACATTCTTTTTTTTAAATGCAACGAAATGTTTATATTTTTGAGCTGTTGTATATAAATGTTCAAAAAAAAAAAAAAAAAAAGAGTGTGTGAAACCAAATTAAGCCAATTAAAAGGATAATTTTATCATTTCGTTCAGAGTTTTGCAGATGGTATAACTCTGAACTAAGGAATAAACAATATTAGTCTGCATTTTGAATACTGGTTGAATATTTCGAATACTGATTAAAAAGCACAAAATATTTGTTTTTCTTTTTACTTGATGAAGCATAAATGCAATTAAAAGCACTTCCTCTAGTTAAATTATTTTTTTTTAAAAATAATTTAACTAGAGGAAGTGTTTATTGCAAATTCCACCAAATATTAAATTTTAACTTATAGAATTTTTTCTAAGAAAATTTTACCAAAATTTAGAATTAAAAAAAGGTTTTAAAGGTGTAAGTCACGTTAAAACACGAGGCATTCAAATATAGAAATCAATGTAGGATCAATACCCAAGCAATAAAAGAAGAAACGAAATCCGAATTGTGTTATAAAGAAAATTGCTAGGAGATTGATAATATTGAATTTTAAAAAAAGAAGGTTTTATTTTTCCGTCACAAATCAACTATTTGAAGTATTCATCCACATCCAATAAATTCTTAGTGACAATATCACTATACAGTTGATTCTAATTTAAGTGGAATAAAATTTAAAAAGTGGAAAACCCCTGCTTTAAGGAGATAAAAAGATCAGAGCTGTAACTGCAAGTTAAGTCAGTGTTTGAAAGACTCACCAAAACGGCGATAAAAGCGCCAAATTGGCTGACATAGTCCTGTCACGCAGAGAGAGAGAACCCTCTTTGAGAGACACGATAGCTGCGTCAACAAAACACAATAAAAACCAGACTCCGAACTTGTTTGGGGGGGAGGGGGAGAAAGAGAAAGCGTCGGTGAGGAGGAGTGGGGCACAGAGACGGTCCCTTTGCCAATAGGAAGGAGAGAACTGAGTTTCGTCTAACGCTCTGATAGGGCACTTCAGAGGGTTGGAAAAAAAAGAACCAAACGAGAAAAGAGGGGGGGGGGGGAGATGCAAGGGTGGGTGAATAATATAGAGGTAGAAGGAAAAAGAGGAAAGAGGGGAAGGGTGGGGTGCATACTCGCTTGGGCGACGGACGATGAGAAGAAAGCTGGCAGGTGAAGGGAGAGAGAAAAAAAGAATGAAAAAAATGAGAATATTCGAAGAACGAACGAATGGGTACGGGCTAGGAAAAAAAAAAGAGTGAGAGAGTAAGGATGACGTGGCAGCAGACGATATTTAGATGAAGAGAATGAAGAAGGAAAAAGTAGAGAAGTGACTAGTAGTGTTTTTCAGAGTCAACTAGATAAAAAAAAAATTTTTTTCGTCGTTCTGTTTTCATTTCGGGAATTAAAAAAAAAAGGGAAAAGAATAAATTTCTGAGTAGGATTGCTCGCTGCTTCCTTTTTTTTAAGTGCATTGCTTGGCGAAATAAGGATGACAGATTACTCGCCAAATGTGGCGGGGTGTTCGTTGCTTTAAGGTTTCCCGAGCGGAAAGTTTCTGTTTTCGAAGACTCGAGTGGAGAGCTTGCTAAAAATAGGAAGCTTTTTTGAGGAGTGTGAGTTTACTTGGAACGATGCGAATTGTTGGGAGAGGCATATCGAGTAAATACTTAAGAATAAAGAAGATTCATAATATTGATTGCGATTTTCTTCTGTTAAAAATAGATCGGATTCTCTATTTGTTGTCCCCGCTCTTGTTTATCATGCAGTTGAATTTTTCCGCTGATATGAGTTATTCACAGCAGGAATAGGCATTCCAGGGGCCATTTATTAATAAAAAACATGTTTCTCTTTTCCCTCCCAAACTGTTTTTCAGTTATTTTTTATTTATCTACCTAAAAACAGTTTTAATAATCACATTTTCCCCTTACAAATAATTCAGAGTAGCTTATAACAATGCAAGTTGAAAAAAAAAAGCATCTAATTGTGGATCACTTTAAAAAAGCTGGTGTAAAGCTGTTTCAACACTTCGCAATGGAAAATAAATAAATAAATAAAAATAACTAAAAACTAATTATTAAAAAAATAAATAGCTGTTTACAAAATTTATAAAAATTAGATGCTTTAAAAATTATACAATTACATCAATTACTGAATCAAACATTTCTAAGCATTATAAAACGATATATTTTTTTAGGATAATAAAACAACAATTATAAAACTTGAAAAAGGGTAATTAATTTAAGAAGCTGTTATAGTGACATAAAATTCAAATATATTTTATTTTAGTTTGAGTAATTTCTAATGTACTACGTATTTTTAACTAAATGAGATTAAATTATGGTGAAATTATTACAAAAGAAAGAAGATAACGAAGCTTTAGGACTTTTAAAATTTTCTTTATTAATTAGCCGGTTATAAACTTTACAACACAAAGGTATAATGCAATTTTAGATGTGAATTTTTTCTAAAATTTTCATACCCGATTCAATGCATATACACATTCATTTGCAAAACTTCGTTTAAGTGACGTAATTGACGTTTTGTGCTTAGTTTATGAAATGTCCTGACAGGCAAATTGTGCAAAATTGTAAAATAGTCTCAAATTTGAACTAAATTTTCCGAATTTTAGTTAATAATTCGCATTATCACTGTTAAATCTATGTATATTTTCCAAAGCAGTTTAATGATTATTTAAAGCAATTGTATGTTACCTGTTTCTGCTGTTTAATTACTGTATGTTACAACTTAATAACTGAATAAGGGCACGTTATGTCCTTATTAATTTCAGTAGCAGCATCTGCACTTCGTATAATTCTTTGAGTGTGATTTTTGATGTAGAATAATTTGATACAACAGTTATTTGATACAACAGTCAACATGATATTTGAAAAGAACTGTTGGATTTCATTTTTTAAAAAGTTAAGTTTAAACAAAAGAAAGCGAAAATTGAATTCTGCATTCCTACTTTTATTGTACATGTAAAGTGATTATTCATTCTGCATTAACAAAATATTTTGATTCTGTGTGAAAAAAAAGAAGTCCTATAATGTCTTTTTTTTTTTTTGTCCTTAAATTTATTCATTATGTAAGGATTCATTTTTATAAAAAAACAAACAATATTTTAACTTTCAAAAGATAAAAGTACTGTCTTTGTCAGTTTTTAATACGTAAAGGAAAAAAAAACAATTTTATATGCATAATTTAAGCATAATATCATTTATTTTGACAAATAAGGCTGAAGTAAAGTTATTACAAAAATAGAATAATTAGTCTTAGTTATTCCTTAGTTTATTATTAAATACAATTAATATTTTCAAAGCTTATTCATTATTTTAATATATCTATGCATAAAACTATGTGATTTAACAAAATCATTAGACACAGAATACAACGACCGATGCAATTAGATTGACGAAGAACAGATAGATGAAGTCTGGCAAAGCCAGAGAGCCAAATTCGAAGTTTGGGCTAAATAAACAAAAATCTAATTTTATATAAACATTAATATTTTTTTCATTCAGTTTCAAATTTATTTCGAAAATACAATGAAAATAAAAGTTATTATTTGTTAGCGATTCGAGATAATTAATAACAAATCCTTCTTGCTTTCACAAGTGAAAATCATTTCTCTTTCTAAGAATTTCTCGTTTCTCGTTTTTAAGCATAGAAATAACTTTACATCTAAACATAAGATTGTTTTTAATTTTAATTAGCAAATAATTCTAAAATTCTACCATCTCATCTTTATTGAATTTGGCCCTTTTACCGGAACAATACTGGACTCCAACTATCACTATTTGCTTTTTAAAATTTTCAAAATTTTTAATTTTTTTTTTTTTTTAAGATTTAAAAATTTTTCTTCTGCTTATTAATTTTCTTAATTATCAGTCAATTTATAAATGCTTACATTAACGATATTTCAAGACAAAAATATTCTTTAAAATATTCCATAACTTCTACTACAAATGATTATTTTATAAGATAATTTTTTTTGATAAAATTTAGTTCGATAAAAGTTTTGTTTCTGAAAATTATTTACAACCTACGAAATTTTTAGCAATTTTTTTTTTTTTTTGGGTACAATATAGCCATTTGCTATATGCCCCAAATTTGAAAATTGCATATTAAATTTTTTTGTTCTTTGTCGGAAATTTAGTTCCCCCAGACCTCCCTTTCGTTTGAAAGGCATTTGTATATCGAAATTCCTTTTAATGGATTTTCAAGAATCGATTATAAGATAATTTTAAGCATACATGCACGAATTTCGTTTTCCCAATAATAGAATCAATTCAATCAATGCAACAGTCACATGATACGAGTCATCCAATAGTTGTTATCCAACATCTAACTTCATGTTTTTTCAAGCATTTGTTTCCTCAAATACAGCAGTGAATACAAAAGTTTAAGTAAAAGCACATCGCTCCATAATAATGAGATAATATGAGGGCTTATATTTATGGTGTAGATATGATTTCTGCCAAATTGAGCCAGTTTGCCCAAATGCAAGTGTCCTTAATTTATTAAAGCTAGCAAATCTTTTGACTTCTTTTTAAAATAGAATAGAAAGTATTGATTTAGGTTGTTGAAATGGTTGACTTTAAAATATTATTTAAATAATTTTATTTTATTTATTACCTTTAAAGAATATATCATCTTTATTATTTCAGAAAAAAACCTTAATATCAATTTAATTAACTCTCAGAGAGGAAGTGAAACCTTGAATAAAAAGAATAAGATGCACATTGTGTACTTAATTTCAGTTCAATATTTTATTCATTACTGACATAATTTGACAAAAAAAAAGTATTCTTTAGTAGCTGTATTTCAATAGTATTACATCTGCTCTGTTTGTCTATACTTATAATAAAGCTCAATGTGTGTGTGTGTGTGTGTGTGTGTGAGTGTGTGTGTGTGTGTGTGTGTGTGTGTGTGTGTGTGTGTGTGTGTGTGTGTGTGTGTGTGTGTGTGTGTGTGTGTGTTGGCGCTCTACAGGCCAGACCGTTGGACCTACAGCTACCAAATTTGGTACATGTATACCTTGGAGGTCGGGAATGTGCACCTCGGAGCCCTTTTTTCGAATTTTTCATTAGAATTTGAATTCATTAAAATTTAAGCGAAATTTCGACGTTTTTCCGCTATAACTTCCGAAAATATGATCGCAAAAACATGATTTTTACATCAATTTAAAGATTGAAAAATTAGCCTTCTAATGGTATCAGTGTTTTAATGTATAACTTAAGCTTCTATTTTTTACGAATTTTTAAAGAAATATTTTAACCATGTTTTTTAGCACGTGACTGGATAAAATAAAAGAAATATGAAATGTGATATTTCCTAAAAAAAATAAATGCAAAGCAAAGGTTTCTTTAATCGTTTGCAATATCTAAATCGTTTATTCCATAAATCATCTTTATTTATAGTAAATCTGATTGAATTAAGACAGGATATGCATTGAAATCCCGACTTAATGGCATATTTATGTAATCGTTTGCAATATCTGTATCATTAATTTAATACTTTTTTCCCCTTTCTCGCTTTCTTTAAAAAACACATTCAATATTTTGGCAACATCATCGAAATTTTTTTAATATTTTGGAAGCATAACCGATGGTTAAAACTGACTGATTTATAAAATTACAGAATATTATTAGGAAAAGGTGTACTTTTAGAACTTTCCATCCATCATCTTAAAGAAAATATTAATTTCAGGCCAATCAATGCCATGAATTACTTTAAGGCTAATGAATATGTGATTTAATTGAAAATTTTAGAACGCTTTACACATGGCGAACCAGCTGGTCGCCAAAGGCGGCTAGTTATAAATAAACATTTTCAGTCGAGGTAAGACCTATATCATTTTAATATTATTTTTTAAAAACGGTCATACTCATCTCTTTTCTAATTGCACTTTATTTTTCGCGGTACAGTAAAATAACTTTTTTTATTTCTCACATAAACAATGCCGACGATAACAAGTGAAATCTCTCTTTTTTTAATCTTGGAAAAAGAAAGGATTTTTTTTTTAATCATGCGATTAAATATGAAACCATTAAAATGGTCTGAATTTCAAAAGAATGAAATGTATTCTGGGAAATTATATGGGCGTAAATATCTTTATAAATAATCACAAATTTCTATAAATCTTCGAATGAGTAGATTAGCATGAGTTTATGGATCTAGTTTTATAAATAACCAAAATTAACCCGTTGACTGCGAACAACGAGATAACTCGTAAATTGTGCTCTTTTCTAGGACTAAACCATCTATTATTAGATGGTTTCGTTAGACACTTTCTCTACTACAATTAAAAGATAGCAAAGAACGGGTCATCTCATTAGATAGATGGTCCTGATATCAGGCGAGGGTAGTGGTATGAACGCGTTAAGGGAAAAAATAACCCACAAATAAAATTAATGCCTTGAAAAACTATTGCTTGAATTTTAAAGTGATACATAATTTATTTTTTACAATAATTTTTTTTAAAGAAAATCTCTTAAAAAGGCCAAAATTTCGCTTAACTTTTATTTACTTAAAATTCTTATCTAATTTAAAAAAAAAAAGCATCTTTAATGTGCATAGTTTCGTCCCTACAACACTTGTGCATATATTTATTATCAATAGAGTAATTGCAGTTTTTAGCTAATGGAATAATGTCGAATTTGAGACGTTTATTTTTATTTCTATTTATTTATTGATTATTCTGTCAAATGCAGAGAAAAAGCGGAGAAGCTCAACTTTATAGCTAAATGGAACTAAGAAAACTTTTTTGTCTCTCGTGTTTTAACCCAATACATACTTTCTACTTTGGCCCATAGTGAAATAAACAGAGTACTTATTTTACTTTATTCTAATTCAAATTATCAGTACTAAAATTTTATACAGACCACAGTTTTAATAGCGAAATCAATACAAAATTTCATTTATTTTATTGAAAACGTTTTCGATTTATTATGCACACATACATGAAAATACACTGATCGATATAGGGTCAACACAGAGGCAGATTTGAACCATAATTTCATACTAATCTTCAGTTCTAATGATAAAGTCATGTACCAAATTTCATCCATCTTGATAACCGCATTTTTCAGTAATCCCGTTCATAGATATATATAACATAAACATAATACCAAAAAGGTTTTATTTTTTGAAAGTAGTAAAGTTTGACGCATGAAATTCATCGAAATTCTGTTTATGTACAAGAGAATAATGCAAAAGAGAATCACAATATCTATGTAAAAAAATATTTAAAAACAAAGAAGAAAAAGAAGCTTCGAATTTTAATTTTAAAATAAAAATATACAAATAAATTTTAAAATTCTGAGAAGATTTTATCAGCACACAATGTAAATTTAATAATCTTTCTTATAATCCAGTCAATTTTGCAGCACTGTCTAGCTCATAAAATTCTATTCATGGAATAACAAAAGAGTTATGTACAAAGGTTACTCATCGCTAATTTATTATCTGAGTTGATATCAATAAAATATTTTGTCGTCTTATCAAAAAAAAGAACAATAATTGTAATCACTGCTATTGAAAATATTTCAAATAATTTCGCTCATAACATAAATTCAAAAGCATGTGATAAAAAAGGGAAATGATATTTTTAAGAGAAACGAAAGATACGATAAATTTTCCTTTTAGATTGTGATGCCAGTTTAAAAAGAAATATGGATGTAAACAGATTTGACGATTTTCATACTTCACTTTTTTTTCCAGTGAAAATCAATGAGCAAACAGCAAACGATTCCATTCCTTTTATTAACTCTTCTTTTGGAGAAAATGTATTGAACTGAATTCAATGAGGCGAATTCTAATCTCAAAATGTATATTCATTTATCAGTGCTTATTTTAATCTATTTTATTGTTCTAATTATCTATGCTTCTCAAAGGATCGTTGACAATAATTAATCTATTCCAAATAAAATAATTACGACAACTTATAACTGAAGCAAATAAAAAAATATTCTCAAAACAGTTTCAAGTCATCAATTACCTCCTGAAAAATCCATAACAAAACTCTTTGAAAAGTGCATTTTTCTTAGCTTTATTTTCTTGGCGCTTTTTTCTTTAACGTCCATATATTTGAGTTTCAAGAGCAGCAGCGCCATCTTTTGGCAGTATATAGCTTTATATTAAAGATTTTGTAGAAATAACTAGGTTGATTCGACTGAAGCATTTCAATTAATATGCATCCGTATTTTAATAACAGTCATTGTATCTCGTAAGAGAGCATGCGGCAAGTGACATTCTTTTTAACTTGATGAAGTAATTTTGAAATAATTCAATCAGGTTTTTATTTATTACTATGTATGGAAACATTTTATTTAATTGTTTGTGTATTTTACTTTTTGCAAGCACATCAGCTAAAACAGCCGCTATAAACAATTGTACTTAGATCAAATGTAACTGGTCGGGTATATTTGATATCGCAAATTTAATCATTATTAATCGCAAATTTAATCAACGCTAAAAAAAAAGATGGACGCGTTTGTTGGCGCATTACTGGCCAGCCTGTTAGACGTAAATCTGTCAAATATACTTTGAAGGGTGTGAATGGATATCTAGAGAAAACCCTTTAAAGTATTTATTAGAAATTTAATTAATTGAGAAGTAAATGAAAAAACTTAATCTTCATCAGTAAGTATTATAACATAAACATCAAAACAGTAGCTTTACAGTGATGTCAGTTCAACAATCCTAAAAAGAAAAAAAAAATGGTCTATGTCATTTTTTCTTTTTTTTTTTTTTTTTTACAGTACTGTTGTTGACAAAAATTTTGAATTCGATTTTGATGGTGTCTAGATGTCATTTTAGACCTCTCTGAGTTCAAAAACGCATTTTCGGAAAATGTCTGTATGTCTGTCTGTGACAAAGATCATTCAAAAACTCTTTGAGATAGACGAATGAAATTTGGTGAGCGATCCATTTTTATAACATTATACCATTTTTTTTCAGAAATCCATCAAATTTTTGAGCAAAATCCGTTCAAAGAAAGTCTGTCTTCTTGTATACAGCCGACTAGTCCACTACCACTGAGCAGTACCGACAGGATTTGTTGTGGAGGAAGTCTGTCTGTCCAGCCACACGATAATCACGAAACGAAGAGAGTCAAATGGATTAAATTCCGCACACAGATTTAGCATCTGAAGTGTGGATACATTTAAAAGTTACAGCCTAAATCTAGAGATGAGTTGACCGCTTGTCGATCTGACTCACAGAAATATGTAAAAGCAATGAGTCAAAAACGTAATAATTTAAACTTATCAAATTTGTTATGAGGTTTTGTGACTATAATTACAGTTTTGTGTCATTTTTGTTTCAATCGGTAGTAAATCACAAATGCAATTTTCTGATGTTATTAATCGGTAGTAATCACCTAATAACTTGCCAGGGATGGTACGATAGATTCTGTAAGAATGATAAATTCACGCCAAAAGTTAATATTTCTAAATTATTGTTCGCCCATGCAATACGTTTTTTGGTATAACAACTTTATTAGAAGGTATGCGAGAAAGTTTAAGGGAGACCATTTCTTCTAGTTTTATTCAGTTCTTGCCTAATGTTCCATGTGCACTGCTGCTTGAAATTCCTCATTTCATCAAATATTTAAAGGGGGATTTTCCATCCATTGCTTAAAACTAAGGACGGGAGATTCCGTTGAAATTTACGTATTTTCGATGACGTATAAAACAATGACGTCACAGTATAACGAAAGTTTGATGAACCGGATAGTTAAACTTCTGATAGGACTATGATATAATGAAATTAGCGTCCATTAAAAAATTCATACGGATATGGAACATAAAACATGTAAGAACGATTAAAATAATAACATTTCTTACGGTGCTTTTTAAAAATAATTTGTTGACAAAATCACGGAAAGGGTGCTATACCTGATGTGATGTCGTGTCCGTGTTAACACACGGAAAGAGGATGCAGTGGCTTCTGAGGGTAAAGACCCCTGAGCACCCGAAGGCAGAAGTCTGATTTTAGTACAAATGAATATATATTCACACATTCGTTTGCACAACCCTTTTCGATGGGGGAACTCATTCATACATTTCACTGATAGAACATAAGGGAAGAACAACCTTGTCCGAACACAGAATCGAACCCGGGACGCCCAGATCACATGGAAGACGCACTAACTCTAAACCAGGAAGCCGGCTGAAGTTATTGAAATTAAGTTCAACCAACCCTAGTGAATCAACTGATCTCCAAAGGCTGCTAGTATGAAACACAGCATGATAGTTTAATAAGTTCGAGTGGTTCGAACTCCACTATGAGGAGCTTTTATAAATACACTTATAGCTTCATTTTGCGCACTATTTCATCAAATGTTTGAACATGTAATTGTGTGATTTTTATTCCATTGTTGAAAATAAAGAAGAAACATTCGGTTTATTATTTACGTAGTTTCGATGAAGAACAAAATAATGGCGTTGCGAAAATTAGATGAGTTGGACAATTAAAATTGTATGGTTTAACTAAAAATTTGAAGAAACTAAACGGTTAAAGAGCATCTAAAAACAATATATTTATTGACCCTCAATAAGTTTTTAAATAAATTATACTCTCTTGCAGTTTTTTATTTCGCTTTTTAAAAAGTTGCACACTCTTGGTTTAGAACACAAAAAGATTGCAGGATAAAACTGGTTTTTAATAATGAAATGTTACAAATAAGATGAATAAGAACAACACAGATTTACAGAGTAGAAAATAAATGTTACAAAGTGTTTTAATTTTGCTATTGATTATTATGTAATTTTCAATTTTAATTAATTTCCCAGCTTTTACTGAGTTAGCCTAGAGTTTTTATTATTGCAAACGATTTCTTATTTCGTGCGAAATAACTCAAGTCAAAACATTTTGACATTTTCATTTTGTAACTACGTAAGTACATATACTCTCTATATTATATTACTAGCTTACATATATATACAAATTTCCACGCTACACTGTTCGCGTGAAAATTTTTATGTATATATAAGAAAAACTATCAAACAACGGAAAAAAATATATAATAGTAAATTTAAACCTACCCTAGAAACGATACATTTAAAAGTATAAGCATATACGAAAATATATAATATAAATACAATTTAATAACAAAAACGCACAACTAACGTAAAAACAATTTATTTACATTGTATACCCAAAATAAAACAAAACAGCAAATCAAGTCAGGTCAAATTCATTTTATTTATGGTTTGAGATTGAGATAGCTACAACAGTATAATGCACATTGATGTAAGCCAGTTGATGTAACGCACATGTCTGACTTTCCTATGCCAGTTGGGGTAACGCAATCCAAATTAAAAATTTTTTATTTCCTTTATTCCGTTTTGTTTTAATTTAAAAGTACTTCAGAATGAATCCAAAGAATCGATTCATTAACAGCATTTGATTTGAAATATATCAAACACTAAAAAAATAAATAGAATCGTTTGAAATAATCGGCCGAAATTTTGCTAAGCCTAACTTGATTACTGTTGGGAAAAAAACCGGAAGCCCTACTTATATTTGGCGGGATTTGTTTTCACCTTTTTGGCGCGAAAGTTATTTTTTAATGAATAAAAAATGGACCACTTAATGAACCGTAATAAAAAAAATAACTGCGTTCTATTCCTGACTATAGTTCATCTTTGTGCTGAATTTTCTCCAATTCCGTTCGACCGTTCTAGCTTGATTGAGTAGCAAACATTCATCCAAACGTACAAACTTTCACATTTATAATATTAGAACAGATGTCAGTGTCGCAGTCGTAACTTAAAGAGCCGGAACTCTGATCTGAGTAGCACTGTGAAGAGGGGAGGTGGGAGAAACGGAAGTGGACGAATTGGAGTGAGTGATAGAGAGGGTAAGGAAGGGATCACTTCATTCAGTAATCTCTCTCCCCCCCCCCCTATTTCTTTTTCTTTTCTTTTTTGCTTTTAAAGCGTGTAGTTATTTATTCCAGATATTTCAAGAAAGAAATACCAAAATGCGAACAATGGAACAGCTTATATTATTATGTTATTATTCAAAACTTTATTTTTAATCCGTAACTGGAGACGGGGATCAAAATGACTCAGCATTGTTCATTAGCTCTTATTATCAGGTGGTATTTTGTCCTTGAATACTCAGTACCTTCCAATTTTTTCTTTCAGCAGTACTTTGGTAAAAGTCTAAAGGCCTTATCACACGGCAAAATATCTTCGGCACTTTCCATCAGCAAACCACAACGAAAGTGACGTCACTTCAAAGTTTCTCATGATTGGTTGAATTTCGTTTGAGGACGATATTTTCGGCGACATTTTCGAGCTGGTACGAAAAAGTTGTCGATTATGAAACTTGCTTGACCGGTTTTTGAGGGTAGAAACGGAAAAGTGCTGACGAAATTTCGCCGTGTGATAAGGCCTTAAGTATGATCACATACACATAACCGAGTTTTTCTTTTTCAAAGCTTTGTTGTTATTTATGGAGTCATTGATTCCATGCCTCTGAAACTCATTTTAATTTGAATAATGTAAAAAGAATGAATAAATATTCTTAAAATAATATTTTTAAAAGTTGTAGGCTTCAATTTTGCTTGTTAAATTCTATTAGTTATTAACATATAATTTCATTGTATCTAAATGAAGTAAATACTCATTAGAAGATCGTTTAGGTTTTTCTTTATAACATATTTCCAATATTACTTATTATAGCACTTAACACCTCGAAATTTAATATTTTTGGCAATTACAGATTTCCAGAATGCATTGCGTTTCCAAGATAAATTAAAATGCTGTTTACAAATGACAGAAAAGAAAAATAACATAGGAGTTACTCTGATTCCATGTCTCTGACCGCGCGAAGAAATTAATGTCTCCATTTGAGAGTTAATCAAACGGTACCATAATGCGTACAAAATATGAATACGGTGAACAAGACAAAAAATAATTTTTAATATGTATAATTAATTCAATTTCAAGAGATAACAAAGCAATTTGAACGTAGAATAATAACATGGGTAAACAATATTGGATTCATGGATTTTAAAATTCAAATAATCAAATAATTCAAATATTAGATACTTTATTGATTTTTTAAATCCTCCACTTCCAAATGCAATTGATTACTTCTGCTAGTTTGAAATACTAGCCATGTAAATTAAGCTTACAAAGATCGCGGTGATTTAGGGAGGCCTTTTAAATTTATTTTACCATTTATTTATCAACAATTAATAATTATAAATAAAACTGCGGGTATGGACTCACAAATCACTTTTCTTTTCCATATTCTCTAATAAAACTATTATATCAGATAACATCTTACTTGAATTGGTATATAATAGCTACGAAATATCACATATTGATGTGAATTTCGCATTTTTATGAAATCTACCGTGTCATTCTTGGTGAGTTATTTGGAGATGAGTCCCAGATTAATCCCAAGTTCGACATTCGGAATATTAATAGTACCTGAAAAACGAATTTGTGCTTTACGCTCTTTTTTCCCAAACAATTGGAACCAAAATTTGACTTAAAACTACGCTTGTAATCACAAGATCACATATCAAATTTAATATATGTTGGTAGGCAGGGGTAGCATGGTTGATATTGCATTAGACTTACGATACGCATCCCTTACGTTGTGAGTTCGAAGCCGCAGGCCGAAGGCTCTTCGTGTGTATGGTGACAAATAAATCTGACGGATCGGACAAATAAATCTGTATTTTATCGCTTTTTATCCAGAACTTCCAAAAATATTACCTCATAAAAGGATTTTTACATCATCTTAAAATTAAAAAGCTTATTTTTTTCATGAAACTATTTTTTTCCGTATAACATTTTTTAATTAGTAATCAAATTTTAAAAATGTTTAAAACGTATTTTACAATAATATATTTCAGTTTTGGAACCTGGATAGAGATAACCTGGTTGGTAGGATGTTGGACTCACATCCCTTATAGTGTGATTTCGAACCGCACTAACCGAAGAATTTCCGAGCGGATAGTGACGGGATGGTTATAAATCAATCGTGGTCACAAAGTCCTCCATGGCGAGAGTAATACCACTGGGGTACTGGCTCAGATCTTTCTCTGATACAAGTCTGAATTATGATCTGAGGATGTGTGAATGAAATATATGAATGAAGATCGCCCTGTATAAAG
The DNA here is from genome assembly GCA_026543055.1 of Argiope trifasciata. Taxonomy (NCBI): domain Eukaryota; kingdom Metazoa; phylum Arthropoda; class Arachnida; order Araneae; family Araneidae; genus Argiope; species Argiope trifasciata. The sequence goes on along the minus strand of JAPMOQ010020034.1, from coordinate 607,388 downwards.
GGTTCTGATGCGTGAATAGCTAAGTTGTACTCTTAATCCTAATTCAAGCAAGAGACGCACACTTAGCTTAAATCGCAGACAGATGACTGTAAGTGAACTTGTAAAGTGACGTAAGTCCCAACCAAAATATAGGTTAGTTATTTTGAGTTATCGTATTAACTTATTTCTTAAAGTTTAGACAGACAGATGGTCAGTCCTTAAGACTCAGTTCAAAATTTGACATTATAGATTGAATTTTATCCGTCTACTTCTTATTTTGCAGTATCGTCTTACTTATATTCGAATATTTCGACAGATTGACTTCCTCTTTTGTTTGAAATTTGACAGAAATATGCTACTTTGGTATAAAGATTTTTACCAAATTTAATCCATCTTGCTCAAAGTGCTTTTAAGTTATTTTTATCACCAACAGTAGGACGAATATCCCACCAAAAATGTGTTTTTTCGAACACTGGGTCTGAATTGCGGAGATTTATCAAAATCTCGAGTTCAAATATTTTGACGATTTCTGTACTTTTTCTGTACAACGTATACGAGAAAGTTAAAAAAGCAATACCTAACGGGCTTTTCAGATATGTGCCTGATATGATATGTCCTTTTCAGATATGTTTATATCCTTGTTCTATCACAATAAAAGATTAAATTATTTTATTAAAAAAACGGTACAGTCCCGTATTGAGTTTTTTTTTTTTTTTTTTTTTTTTGCCTTTCCCATTTTTCTAAAAACTTTTTTTTTTCGCTTTCTACGCATAAATAATTGTTTCTTTTCAATAATAAACAATAATTGGTGATCATAATTGAATTTCTGCTTTTTTTGATGTTGTTGTTACCAACTGCACTTGTCATTGGCAAACCCGCTGTCTGTTATAGTCAGCGATTTTAAGCCGAAATGGTTTACGTCTCTTGTTTTTTGCAGTAGCACCATCTAGAGCCAAGAGCACGAATTAGCTACTCACGCGTTACAATCCTTTGTACGGGGTGACTTCATTCATACATTACATTCACTCATTCACAAATCGTAATTTAGGCCTGAATCAGAGAACGATTAACTCTATACCAGTACTCTCAGTGGCATTTCTCTGGCCATGGAGGACTTTGAGATAAACGACAGATTTATACATGCGCCAGCCACCACACACACGAAGGTCTTCGACTGGCGAGGTTCGAACTCGCCTTTTTTAAATAGTTATTTCATCTCATTTAAGTTTGACTGCACGTAAATATTTAAAATAAAAACCCAAGGATGAATGGGAAGAATAAATTCTTAAGCTTATGTTACACAGTTATAAATAATCTTCATTATAATCTCTTCTTTAATAGATTTATAATCTGGGAATTTGTGGCATTTAAAATAGCTGTTCGCTACAAGCTTGACAAGTTTTCAGGTTCTGTCTATCATTTGTTTCCATTCTTGAGTTTTCTTTCCGTTTTCTGATGTCAATTCCTGTGAATACTTTTTTTCATCAACTTTACTTCGTATAAATTCCAGAACCCTCCACAAAAGCAGTTTAAATATTTTTCTAACTTTGGTATTGCTTTAACAAACTGTTTTACAAATTTAATTTTCCGTGAAATGATTAGCTTAAATCCCTTTGTGAATTAAATTAAACTATCCAATGTTAATTACATGGTTTATGTAGAACTCAATGTTTGATCTCATATTTTATTCTCAAAAATAATTCAAATTTTAGAAATCCACTCATAAATATTCTTTAAAAAATTTCCTCTCAAAGAGGATTTTTTTTTTTTCGCTCGTGGAAACGGAGTGATGATCTGATGGCAATTTTGGAAACTCAAGGTCAAACTAACTTCAGTTGTTTTTTTTATTTATTTAATACTATGGAATGTCAGCACACACACGCCTGCAGGCGTATACACAGACATATTTTATTATTATTATTATTTAAAAAAAATTTGCACTATCGAGATTTTATAAAATATTACAAATATTAGTTTCTAAACATTTCTAATTCCATAGGTTAAATATTCATGAGATTTAGATATCCTGATTGCCTTGAATTTTTCAGGGACGTTTTATGATTGGCTAATAAGCTTCAGAATTTCAGAGCATTTAATAGATTTTCCTGCGGATTTACTGACGAATATTGCAGAGAATCATGAAGGTTCAGTGATGGTTTCTAGACAATTAATCGGGATTTTAAAAACCGTTTGTCGTAATTTTTCTGATAAATTTCGATGTATAAATTTTGTTTAATATTTTTATTTCAATTAAAAATAAATGTTCAATAAATATTTTAAAAATAATTATTTAAATAAAGAATATATTTATATATATGTGCATTTAGCAGACGATATATTTGTAGACGATTGTTTTTTATTCGATATTATATAAAAGTATTTATTATATTAAATTTTTTTACATATTTTTAAAAAGTGTTTGTTGGTACATATAGGTATTGTTAAAATTAATTTTGGTATGAAAATTTTAACTTTTTTTTGTGTATAAAAATATTGTCTTTTCTTTTTCTTTCGTATAACGTTTATTCAACCGTTAATTTGACCTTTAGTTTTTTATATATTGATAAACATTTGTAAAATACAAGTTAAGAACGCTACATAAAATTATTTTCATTTCAGATATCGCATAGGCTATATGAGTCACCAAATATAATTATCATTAATAAATAAAGTTTAATGCAAGAATAATTCTTTAAATTATTTAACAAACATTGTCAAAGGATCATGTCAACTCAATCAGCTTAGGATTTGTCATAGTGTCAGTAAACACTATGACAAATCCAGTGTCATAGTGTCACTGTCCTGTGCATACTAATGCCTTTAGTTATATTTAACTGTCTGCCACGCCCTTTTTCTTGAGGAGTCCTTGGATTTAATTAACCTAAATGAGAAATGTTTCGTCTTTTTTGCACAGATTTCATAAATATTTACACAAAAGTTTTGACTTTTTTTATTTAATACTTTTTATAACTAGAAGTCACAGAAAGAGTATGAAACATTGAAATATATAAAGATTTTAAAAGGAGATAAGAATTATTTTTGGAATTTTTCTCACAAGTAACAATTTGCATTTGTGATAATTCTAAAACAGATTTCAGAATTGCCACAAACTTTTTTTAAACTACTAGTTTTTACTTAACAACAATGCAACTTTTTATTTCTCACAGAAAACTCATTGCAGATATGTCATTTTTGAAATTTCTGATAGGCTACAATATTAACATGGCAAACGTTGAGACTTAAAAAAAAATTCTATCGTATATCTTCTGTTAACTACTTGATGCGTGAAATGTTACTAGATGTTAAATTATCTTATTTCTCACAGTAGCAAATAATAACTACCTTTATCCAATAAAAAAGTATTTGAATAGTTCAAGTAACTAAGGTATTAATTATCGAACATAAAAATCCCTACTTCTTAAAAAAATTGAATTTTAAAAGTCTACGCGATTTTTGCTTATGCAAGGAGTCGTTTTTATATTATAATTCATACCAACTCATTTTTTTAAAAATAATAACAATTTAGAACGCAAATTCAAATTTTTAAAGACAAATTACGGATAGTTGATATAAAGGGTTTTTATGTGAAATTAATATTGCCAGTTTTTCTTCAAATATATTTTTTCAGATGTAATGGATTAATTGTAACACTTATTAGTTATCAGAAAATTGCTAATAACAAAAAAAAATGTTAATTTTTTCCAATTTAAATTTTTATTTCATATTATTAATTAGTTATTATATTTATATTAAAAATATTAAGCGTATGTTTGTAACAGGTTGTTACCGACCGAAACATTGCTAAGCAGACATTTCACAATTTCGATTCATTACGTCTGAGGATTACAGTGTAGTTGCAAAGAAGAACTCTTTTCAAAATGTTGACATAATTTAACAAATAAATTTGCAGAAAAAGAAAATCACACACTCACAAATAATGATAATAATACCTCTTTGAATGTTTCTTTATATTTACAATGAAATATCGTTCTAATATATTTCTTTTCAAAATAAGAATAAGTCGGGAATAAAAGAAGAAGTCGAATAAATGCACTGCAAGCAAGTTTGATTTCATCCGGTTTCGAAAAAAATGTGTGTTTTATGCATGCTGGAAAGAATTGCAGGAAAACTTTGAACTACTAAATAACAATAAAATATTTTGAAAATAATTTTTGTTCCTGAAAGATTAGGGTAAGATATATGAAAAAACAAACAAACAAAGAAAGAAAAAGCAATCAGAGATAATAAGCATTTCAAAAGATGGTGATGCAAATAACCTCCCCCCCCCCAAAAAAAAAGAATTGTAAAGAACTTACAACTTTATTCTGAAACACACCGTAGAATAATGACTAAGTTTTATTAATCTATATTTATATTACTCTTAATTACAAAATAGCAGCGATAATGAATACAAAAAAAATGCATTCAACAACGTCGTAGCATCCAGTTAATGAAATGTTTGTTAGCTAGTTATAAGAAGCTCTTTGATAAAGAAGTCATAAACATCAAATACGCTATACGAGATTTAGTTGAAATTAAATTCAAACCTTATTCTTGGCAAACATGCCTTCTCTTAAATACAATTGATTGTTTACCTTATAATTACCTTCTTTTGGATATTCTCATTACAAAATTTTTATAAGTTGATTTTTAGTTTTGTCTGAATTATATAATTACGAGCAATCCACAGTTTATTCCCACTCTGTTTTAGCTTGTCATGTGTACATCTGCTAGCGATGAAAAATTTAATGGGATCCCTTGGATCCAAGATTATTAACCTCGAGTAATCAGGTTACCTAATATCAATATAAGCTGAAATTTTATGCAAAAATAGTAAACTCGACATTATTTGTACAGCAGACTACTGATATTCTAAAATTTGTTTTGGAAAAATTCACCATCAACATTTTTTCCCCTCGAATATGCAATCATGACAAATTTTATCTCAAATCTTCTCGTTTCAGCTTTCCGGAGTTAGGAGAAGGGGAGAAATATTTTTTCCCTCTAAATATTTATGAATACGATGATTTATATAAAAACAAAATCGCAAGCTTCTGCAGTGTTTTGGACCATATTCATGAATAGTAAATTCACCTGTATATCCGTATGCAACGGTATCTCATAAACATAAGGCTGTTTATTTTCTACCGGTTCTGTGTATAAAATAGTTGGGAAAACAAGCAAGAGAGATGAATTTATAGATAACCCAAAGGATATTTATTATCTATAACTAACTTTGAGCTAAAAGAGACAAAGATGTTTAATATGTACGGTGATCAGACTTACATGAACGATGAATTTTAAGAATAAGGTTTTGAGTCTAGAACTCATCGAATCCGAAAGCAAAACGTAGCAACCATGTTACTAGAAATAGAATGAATTGGAGTAAGCTGCACAATTGGTTCCATTTCATATGAATTAAAAAATGCAGCATTAAAATTTTTCTTATGGTTTGTGTAAACTCATTTCTTAAAAATCTTCATTGAATTATTGATTATTTTGTTATATTATATCAAATTGTTTCACTACGATAAAACATCGGTTAAAAAGGCACAAATGTGTGTTAGCTTCCCTTTTTAAGACAAAATATTTTGATTTGATAATATTACATAACATTCATACGAAATATAATAATATATTCTTACGGGACCAGAACTGTATTTTTAATTACTATTAATGGATTTCAAATTAAGTGTAGCAAGAGGAAATTGAAATTTATTTTTAATTTGAAAGATTTGTTTCTGTAATTTTAAAGTTTTTTTTTAAATTAATAAAGGGAAAATAAACAAAATAGAGATTAATTATAATTACACAGTTTTAATAGTATTGAAAGTAATGATTTTATTAAAAAAGGCATTTTAAATAAACTAGATTGCAGCTAAAATAAAGATTATAATTCACATTTTATGCTTTCCAAGTATTAAAATGGAAGTTAAGAGATATTTCTGTTATCTTTTTAGATATATGTTATTGTATTATCACAAGTCCTTCTCTCCAATTAAGGGGCAATAAATTTAAATTTGATTCACTTATTAAGACAATAGATTCATAATAAATAGTCTAAATTTTTGTTGAAATAGCACAATATTTTGGTATGACACTAAAAGGAAACTCAAGATCCCAAAGGAACTTGACGGCAAATCCAAGTTTAAAATTTAATAATAAATTAACATTCCCTACATCTTTATCGTACCCTCTACGTATTAATAAAAATGAATATTTGTTTTCTCTACAAGCCATATAGTTTGATTTAGATTTATTAAACTAAGCCCCTATATGCATTTGAACTATACATCTCTGAGGGAGTTTAAAAAAAACTGTTAAGAAATTGTATTAAACAAAAAAATAAGCTGAATTTCGGCCTATTTCATGATAATTTCTAAAAACATTGGCGCCCCCCCCTCCCTTTTTTTTGCAACATAATCAAATTAATTTGAGATCCAGGCAAATTTTTCCTGAATTTTGGCATTTTAAAAAATTGTTTTTGTCTTCTTTTTAACTATATATTACATTGTTGTTCTAAAAGTAAAGCCATTTTTATTAATTCATTAAATGATGAATCGATCGCTTTTCTTTCACTTTTAAAAACTAAGGAGTAGTTATCGAAATTATCAGCGTATTTTACAAGACGAATAAAAAGGTGAAGCTACAATATTGTACAAATCGGATAATGGATGAACCAAACATTTGCATTGTTAATAGAGCAATGACGTCATAGGATTGGTCCATGCTAGAATGATCCACGTATTCAATAAATGGAATATATATAGGACTATCAAATTAAAGCGGTTTTATTTTCTGATAGTTTGGTGGAATCATAGACATGAAAAAATATTAGCTAGAAATACAGGGATGTTGAATAAGTCCTCGTTGTTGTTTTTTCTGGAAATTAATGCTTTATTTAAAAAAAATCTTTTGAAACATGTTACTGAAAGTATTGTCCATTGCTAGCCATAACTTTTCTCCATCTTTCTCACAGTATTTGAATTCCACGTCAAGAAAACGACGTTTCTTTTGAAGTTATCCAAAAGTCGTTGACCCAATTATTGGCATCTTCATAAGAACAAACCTGCTTCTCAGCCAAGCCATATGCCATCGACCGGAACAAGTGGTAGTCGGAAGGTGCAATGTCCGGTGAATATGGTGGTGGAGAAAGGCTTCCCACTTAAGCGTTTGAAAATAGGTTTTTACCGGTTCTGCAACATGTGGCCAAGTGTTGTTATGATGCAAAAGGACCTTGCCGTGTCTCTTCTCGTATAGCGACCGTTTTTCCATCAATGCTCGGCTTAGTGTATGCTCCAGCCGTAGTCTGTAGCAATCTCACGTGGAGGTTTCATTTGGTTTCAGCAGTTCATAGTAAACTATACCCAGTTGATCCCACCAAATGAAAAGCAGAAGCTGGGAACTCCTGGATGTTCAGCTTTACTGTACATATTGATGCCTGGTCTGGTTTATCCCACGAATTTTCATAGCCAGTTACGCTACGATACAAAAATATTTTCCTTTTCTCCCGTTGCCACAGTTGTTCTCATGTGAAAAGACTCCGTTCACGTCTCTCGGCTTCAAATCGTACGGTAATCAATGGCCTTGTTTTTGAATCATTCCTACTGCTTTCAAAAGTTTTGAAACTATTGTATGATATACTTCAAATCATTCTGCAAATTCAGCTAGCGTTTGACATGATACTTCATGAAGTAATGCTTCCAATCGTCCGTCTTCAAATTTCTTCCGTGCTCCAGAGTGTTATTTATCTTGAGGATCAAAATCATTATCTTTAAAGAGTCTAAACCAGAGTTTCCCAAACTTTTTGGTGTCGTAGACCCCTTGCCATGTTTTTCCGTATTGAATAGACCCCCTACTTACCTGATATTGATTTCCTGCAAATTTCTAACTGTAGTGAAGTTTACTGTTAAAAACTTAAAATAAAAACACATGTTAATTTATACATTTATTAATTGAATTTAAATTTATACTACTCAAAAAAAATTTCATACCTGTTATGTAAAATCTATGTAACATGAAATAAACATAAAATAAACTAACATAAGCAAAAAGTCAATATTTTTAATGAGAAGGATGAGCCTGATGCTTACACAATTTTATAAACATATATAATTTTTTTTTTTACTTCATAGGTACTTTTATGAATAATGTAAATGTTTTGATATTATAAGAACGTATGATGTGAGTAAATAGGGGCTATCTGTGTATGTGTTGAGATTTACTATCGTGGATCCCCATTTACATTTCATGGACCTCCAAATTTTTTTTTCGCTGACGTAGACTCCTTGCAGGTTGTCATAGACCCCTAGGGGTCGATATAGACCACTTTGGGAATCACTGGTCTAAACCAACATCTACAAGTTGTTTCAGACAGAGCATGTACGCCGTAGGTCTCAACAAGAATTATGTGAACTTCAATAGCAGATGTTTTTGAATAAAATAGTGCAGTAAAAAACCCAGCAAATACTCTTTTTTTGGCGCGGAATTTGATATATTTAACGAAATGAATAATAAAGTTGTTTGCACTTCCGTGAAATAACATGCTCTGAAATTCAAGCTTGCTTATAGAACTTGAAAATAGATGTGTTACTCTCATGAACTAACGCAATCAATACCGTCAACTCCATTTGTTGGAAAACAGCGAGAACTTATTCAATACCCCAATAAATATAATCAATATCTCGGCGAACCACCTAGTCGCCAAAGGAGATTAGTTGATAATAAGGAAGAATGTATGTGAGTGTCACTACACAGGACAGTTGACCTAGAGCACTAAAGAAGGTGCAAATGTACTTTAGAGGGGGAAACAAGAATCTCAGGTGTTTTTGAAATTTTTAATAGAATTTTTTATTAAGCGGTATTTGATTTTTTTCACTGTAACTTTCGAAAACATTACAGCCTAAAAATAAGTTTTATGTCTTCTTAAAACTTAGAAAATTTGCTTCTCAACGAAATTAATTTAATTGCTATGCATTATTGCCTGTTTTTGATTAATTTTTAAACATAAGTAATGTTTATTTTAAAATAACGTATATCACTCCTGTAAAGAAACTCAAATCGTTTTCATTGCTGCAAATGATATTAAGAGATTTTTTCCCCCATTTTTGGTCCTGAAAATGTGAAGTTGCAATTTGACAATGAAGTCCAATTGCAAGACAATGAAGTCCAATTTTTTCATGATGACTAAGTTCCTATTTTAAGTATGCTTTTAAAAATCTTTTCTAAAATATTGCTATTTTACTGTTAAAGTTACAGTTTCATAAATAAGTGGTGATGAATAAATTTTAAATTGAGATCATTTTCAAATAATTTCCTCAAGAGAGTTTCGTATTATTTTTTGTAGTTGAAATTAAATGGAGTTAGTATATAAATTTAATCACTTTATTTCAAATTAATATTCAAATTTCAAGTAAAATTATATAAAATTAGAGATGTACATAGTACTATGAATAAATCACCGAAAACCTTCTGAACTAGTAGTTGTTATATGTATATCAAGCACAAAAATATTTGCTGATTAATTAATAGTAAACCATATAAAATACTAATTAAAAATTAAGCAACCATAGATCCGGTATCCAAAGGATAAATTCTTTTTTTTTCTCGCGCATACAGTTAGTCAACCCGCCACCACTGAATGAGGCAGTATCGACAGGATTGTTGTGGCCGACTGTTGACTTTTATCATAAACAATGCATAACACAGGCAGATTTACTGAACTGATATCCCTTTCAAGGTGGTTGGCCCCCAGCCACCAAGTGGAAAATTGATCTTCCTCCACACTTTCCCGAAGCCTATCATTCTGTTAAATGAGAAACAGGCCTCTATTTTAAGAATAATCTCTAGAAAATTCGCAACATCTTCCAAATTCTCGTTCCTCAATAAATGAAAGGTAAAGTTTTGAAATAGTTGACTTAAAAAATAAAAACTGTCAATTTTTAACATCAAATCTTTCAGTGTTTCGTGTTTTTCTGGCGTTATTATTTCTGCACTTAAGTCATTATTTTCAATCTTTAAATTATTTTTAGTACCGAGATTTCTATATTATATTTCTCAGATTTCCGAGATTTCTGTTCTATTAGGTTGGTGCGTATGAAATGTCGGATTCTCTTTACATGCGGACGTTTGTCTCCCTGTTTTCGTTATACTTTTGTCTTTGGCATAACCTCATTCATAGTCGTATTGTCCATTGCCAGAGACTCATTTCAACAAAATAGGTTTTCTCGAAGGTCTTCCCTTTTGTTATTTCTTTTGAGTTTATTGCCGATATGAATTCTGCCGACATTCGCGTCATTTTCTTATATGAGTACAAACTTGGTAATAGTGCTGCAAAAGCTGCACGCAACATAAACCAAGCGTTTGGGGAGAATGCGGTTAACGATCGGAAAGTGCAGCGTTGGTTCGAAAAATTTCGGACTGGCGATTTTTCACTGCAAAATGAGCCGCGCGGAAGACCCAAAACGTCTGTGAAGAATGATGACCTGAAGGCTCTAGTGGAAGCGGATCCAGCCGTATCCACGAGGGAACTTGCTATCAGGATGAAAGTTGACCATACAACGATATTGAGACACCTTTCTGAGATTGGCAAGGTTAAGAAGATGGACAAGTGGGTACCGCACGCACTGTCAGAGCGAAATAAGCTGGAACGAACTGGAATATGAAGTTTTGCAGCATCCACCCTATTCACCGGATCTCTCGCCGACCGATTTTCATTTTTTCAAGCATTTAGAGCTGTTTTTAAGGGGCAAACACTATGAAAATGAAGACAGTCTAAAAAACTCGATATCAGAGTTTATTAATTCTAAAGACCAAAATTTTTTTAAGACAGGCATCTACGCTTTAAAATCTCGTTGGGAGAAGTGTATTGAAGCGAATGGAGCATACTTTGATTGAATAAACAGCTTTTGAAGAAAGATATGCAGTTTTATACAATCACTTAAGAATCCGACATTTCATACGCACCAACCTAATATTTCTTATTTCCAAGATTTAAAAAGTGATAAACAGTTCCAATTCCTCCACAAATAAGTTTATTTTTCCATGTCCTGATTTCATTCGGATTAATCCAAAGGAGGATTAGCAAGCAATATAATAGAATGTGTGTGTTGGCATTTTACATTTCAATCTGAAGACTTAGAATTGCCAAATCGTTTACAAATATATCTTGAAAAGTGAAAGTGTACTTATCGAATCGATTAAAAAAATAATGTTTTTGTTGGTTGGGAATAAAGCTTGATTTTTTTTCGAGGAAAGGGATTGCTATCACTTCTGAAATGTTATTGCATAAAAACAATTTTTACTCTATAAAATTATTTTTCCAATTAAATGTTTAAAAAAATTTTTTTTCGTAAAACATTTTAATTGATGGCAGATTTCCTAAATTGCAACAATTTCTGAACAATAATTTTTATCATTGCATTCGAAACATTATTATAATGCAATACGACTCATTTCTATCGTTTCTTCACATACATATATCGTGTTCTTTTCTACTGCCTACTGCTAAAGAAGGGATTCAATTTATTATTTGCACAGTTTATATGATTAATCAGACAGTGAAGTTACATTATCTCTAAATGCAACGTGAAGTTCGAAACAGATAACTCGGATACTTTATTTTATGTTGTTATGGGACTCGATTCCACTAGAATGGTTTATTTAGCTCAATAAGTAAAATAGGTATAAAGATATTAAAATCTAGGATTCAACTCACATTTCAATTGTTTTAAATATTTTATTGAGGTAATTAAAAACATCATGTTTTATCAATAGATTTAGTTGAAGTTGACACAATCAATATACGGTTATCTAGCATGTGTAAGATTAATACAATGAAGAACCAGAGCCTGGAATTGTGCCTGCTTTATTATCATGTGAAAACATGTTGATTGTGAAATGGGGTTTATGATGCCGTAAAAAATTGATCAGATATAAAGACTAAAACTTATTTTCTTATGCTATAGCTATACCCAACGTGCATATGATTCAACGGGAAAAATGGAAATTTTTGAGGATTATCTATGGAACTATCGGTCTCTGATATTTGGCACGCGGATATGTGAGTTCACTTATCAAAACACCCAGTAGATTTGAGTACAAAAATAAAACAGCATGAAGGTACAATAGAAATGTAATAGGAAAACAATCAATGATAGAACAAAACAAAAAAGTTCTCTAAGTTGAGCAAGAAGACAAGTTAATGCTAGCACGTAACCTCATTATGTCAGTTAAAAGCCATATAACGAGGTTATGTGCTTGCATTAATGTTATGTTAGTTAAAAGCCTTGGCCGGATATGGCTCTTGTGCCACAAACTCCTAATTAACTAAGTAATGTTAGTTAAAAGCTTTCGACGGTCTTCTAAGAATTTGGAGCACCTATCTTTCGTCCGAAGTTTTCTTCTGAAAGAAAATCAGCGTTCCATACTATTTAGATGGCTTAAATATCACGGCATATACGAAAATTCTTTCCATCGTTTTGGACATATCTTCCCATGCATTCATTTCACTTTCAGAGTTCATTTAGATGGCAATCAAGATCAACTGGCATCATTTCGCGAGTTCTTTGTCTTTAGCGAGAGGCGTCACCTTTGTTTTGTACACTATGTGTTGATGAAGGAGAAAATGATAAAAGAGAGGAAGAATCGGTGTTTTCTGAGAACTCCTGCGCCTGATACAAAGTTTCTGGTATTGTTGGTTGAACAAACATTTGAATCTGAATAATGATACAAAATAGAAGAGTCTCCGTTGAATAGACAGAAGGTAAAAGTAGACTTTTAGCTCTCTGACAAAAAGGAAATAAAAATTTTGCCTTCACTGTTATTTCCCCATCCATTTATTTTCAAAATAGATGGAACCAGTGGTGTGAAAGAAAGTATAAGAGAATACAGATAATGAGGACTTCTACTGATCTATTGCATGCAAAAGCTAGAACATTTAAATGAAATTCGTATCTCTAACCTTGAATATCACAGCGTAATAAACTTCCGTTTGTGTCGAGATTATTCCTTATAATTTAATACTGGATGCAACAATTATGATTGATAACTAAGAAAAGTATTTCATATCGTCAGAACGAGGGTTTTTATAAACTAAGTAAGTCAAATAATGTAAAGTATATATAGTGTTTTATTATATACTTAAAATATGCTTTTGATATTATTAAATTTTGCAAAACAGTTATGCAATACCCCACCTTTTTTTTTTTTTTTTTTTTTTTTTGAAATTTAAAAGTGTACCAAAATGTGACTATATCCATTGTACGTAATAATAAAGTCCAAAGTTATTAAAGAAAAGCATTGAAATTTCAATTAACTATTAAGCGGCATATCTCGAAGAGGTTTTAAATGAATTAGGCATTATTATTCATGGAATGCATTATTATCAGGCATAATGAGCGATGATTCATCACAAATTTACAGGTATATAGATATATAGAGAGAAGAGCTCTGATCGTATATGATTTTACAAGAGTTTTGCAACCTCCGGTATTTTAATTTTGTAAGAAAATTTAAGGACTACCCAATTTAGAAATTAAAATGACTGAGAAAATGGAACTAGGAAATTATTTTAAGAGCGAAGTTGATTTGAAATTATTATATATGTAAATAAAGTTTTGCAAATGGGTGGCCGAAAAGAAGAAACTTCTGAAATTTAATTTATTTAATCCCAGTGTCATAGTTTGTAGAAGGAAAAAACGATGATAAAAATGTATCTGTTTATATCATGATACAAGTGAAAAAAATTGCAAACATTTCTGCTATAGTGGCTTTATTACGAAATTCCGATGAAGACTCTATTGACACGTATTGATTTAGGAAAGGAAACCTTAGATACCTTTGAAAAACCTGTTTTGGAGTGCATGGAAAGAAAAGAAAAAGAAATTTTTTGGAGATTTTATTGGCAATAATTAAATTTTAAAAAGTGGGGTTTGCATCAGGAAATACGAGAGGAATTTTAGACGTAAGTGGTATGGGCTAATTAAAGATTAAAAAAAAAGGAAATTAATAAATAATTAAGTTAAATTAAAGAGATATCATTACACACCAGACATATTTTCTTTTTTATTGTTAGTACAGATTTTAAAAAAGCAGCATTTTTATTAATTATAATTTAGATATTTATTTGAATTTCCATAAATTATCTCACTAAAGTAAGTTTCGTTAACAAGATTTCCTACTATGCGCAACTTATGTATCAATTGATTGGGTTCCTCCACCTTGAATGACAATTATAGTCGCCTGCTCCAATTCAAATCGTGACTTCCGATCGAAACAATGAAATCCTCAGAAAATGAATGAGTCAACTACTATTCGACATTGCCATAACTTGATTGTAATTAACGGTGTTCAATAAAAACGTTTTTTTTTTTCTTGCATGTTTATTATGTAAATAGAATATAAATTGATAAAAACTACTTCTTAGTAAAATATAATCTTTTTATGGTCTGAAATCTTTTTTTTTATTATTATTATTATTTAATACAACAAATCCTTTTGTCGTACGGTATGATTCTTAATCAAAATATCAACTTATGCAGACGATTTTAAAAACCGCAGAGAACTGGTTTTATCCAGGAATTTAAAATATTTTTTTGCATTACTCTCAATTTGTATTACTTTTATTTTTGTATTTCTCTCTCTTTTGCTCTCAAATGCTTAAATATAAGAAAAGTAAAAAAATAATTTAATTATTTTGATTAATAAATAATTAAATAGTTAATTTTAATTAATTAAATAAATAAAACTTTATTCAAGTATAGGTTAAGCATAGGTTAACTGTAACATCTCTTCATTGTCCATGATTTACAGCTGTCAAAACAGATTTAACCATTAGAGGAATTAAGTTTATCTTCAGCCACTTACATTGTAAAATGGAAAAAAAAATGTTACTACAAGCAAGAACCTAGACTGGAAACGGTTTTCATTGAATTCCATGTGGATAATTCTTTTTTCCATATCTTCAATCAAGAACGAAACAACAACAGCAACAAAAAAGGCTGAAATACTACAAGGCAACACTGAAAGCGATTTGAGTTTTACTGCAACAATAAATATTTAATTGAAAACTGTTCTCAAAGTATTTAAAAAAATTAATGAAAAATAGAAGAAGATAAAGTAATTGGAAAAAAGGCATCATTAAAAAAATTCTGATTTTATTAAAAAGAACTCAGAAACACAGATCGGTGGCTGATTAACAAAACAAATAATCGATAAAATGTCGGAAGTTCAGTAGAAAAAAAAAACTGATTACCAAGCTGATATGATGGAAAAGTTTTTTGCTTGTTTGTTTTTAAGAATTTTCAAAAGTGTACAAATCATTTTCTATTGGTTATAGTGTTCAAACTGTTATTAATCTTAGAGCAACGTACAAACATGAATATAAAATCTGAAAAGAAAAAAAAAAAAGAGAAATTTTAATGAAAACTTGAGAGTAGAAGAGTTGAAGGATATACCTGAGCAAGACGAATTACTTTTCTTCTCAATAAAAGCTTAACTATCAAAGCTGCATTTGTTCAAGGACAGATATGTGCACATACCTCATAATGGCAGAACACCATTCCCACGGTTGCATAATAGAAGGGGCGGTAATCGACTGTGAGAAATAATGGAAACAATATTTCTATCCAGGCATTTTAATTCACTTTTTATTTATGGATGTAAATCGGGAAATTTCATTTTTCAAAAGAAACAACTTTGATTAATTTTAAAAAAAGGCTTAAAATTATGCTTTAAACATGAGAGAAAAAAGAAACTGCATCTTAGGAATCGAAGTAGTTTATAAAAGCCAGCAAAATTAAAAGTAGCATTTTATTGGTAATTAACATGTACCCGGCGCTTTGCTGCCGGGAAATAATTTTGGAAATATTGTTTGAAATAGCTGTCTTGTTTAATTTGGAATGATTGAAATAATGATATTTATTTTCTTGTCGACACTGAATGCATTCGATGAAAGTGAATGATGCATAAAGGAGAAGTATAAATAGTATTTATTATATTTCTTTGACTTTATTATTCAAATGCTTTAGGATAGTCATTTTTTTTTTTGTTTCTTCAGTCTTTAACAAAATAATAATAATAATAATTTCTTTACTGTTCGATTCGTGAGCATCCAACATATAACTGGCCATTTGAAAAGCATGGATTTTCTAGATTCAAAGCAATAAGTTGGAGAAGTTTTATAGACATCGGATGAATAGTAAGACAGTGCATAAAATACCAACACGCAAACAATCATTCATTTTAAAATATTATGTATAGTAATTGTATTATGTCTATAACATTCACGTAAGCAATAAGTTGGCGAAGTTTAATCGCAATCGGTTGCACGGCAAGGCAACGCATAAAATTGAAACTGTGTCCACCCTCATATACGCATTGGCATCAAGTGTTTTTAGGTCTAGAAATATTCAAACAAGACTTTACAAAAATTTTGAATGCAATAATAATAAGACAATATTAATTTTCAACGATACTTTTCCTGTACATACAGACAGCGGAACGGATTGATGGTTTTAATTAGAGTTAGAATTCCGCATTAGCTAAGATGCAATAAAAAGTGTTTTTTTTTTATTTGTTGTTTTTTTAAAGGGTAAAGTTCGGTGTTGTTCTGCACCTCATGACTTTAAGCATATTGATGGCTATGATAAGATTAAACCCTTTCTCAGATAACATCATTTAAGATGATAATGTCTTAAAGTTTCGTTGTCACATGCGCTAGGACGGACAGATAAATTTCTCGCTCTCAACTTTCTTACAAAATTCAACCAGAATTCACTATAGGACTTTGACAGCTTGTCGAATTTCATCCATATAGCTTTGTTGCGGATTGGCAACAAAAAAAATTGAAAAACTCTTTGCAATTCATTAATTGTTTGTTTGATTTATGAATTTTATTTTTACTAATTTTTATTACTAACATTATTCATTGTCATTTTTATTTAAGCATCAGATTAACTGTGACTGTGACTCAGAACGTTTTTTTTTCCCCAGCTTCGTTGATATTTATTCTTTATCTTCGCGGAATTTCCACATGCTTAATGTTTTTCGACAATTTATTGTAATAAATATTTTTTAAATTGAAACGATGGTAACACTATTTTCATTACAAAATTTTATTCCTTATTGTGAACTATATTTTAAGAAGTTAATTCCTACATTTAATGAAGCAAATCCTTGATACTCAAATCCCATTGTTCCTTGCGTTTTTGAATAATTGTATTTACAAACATATGTAAATTCATCTTATTTTTTTTTTTAAACTGTGTTAAAACTTTTTAAAAATTGTATTTTTATAAGTTTAAACATAGCAAATTTATAAAAATCTAGAAGCCTTGAAATTTTGTCTTTTACAGTTTTTTTTTTTTAGTAAATTTCGGAAAACTAAGTTAAGTAAGCGTTTTCGCTCAACATTAACACAATTTGGAGTCGCGATTCTTAGTTACAGATGTTTTCTACAGTTTATATACGTACATCCAACACAGTATTATAATTCTTACATATTGAAAGTTAAGAGCGAACGATCATAATCAACGTTAAAAGTACCATCGAAGTTATTCGTCGATGCGGACTATTTGTTTGGAACAGATGTTATTTTCATTCCGAAACGCAATACATTTCCGCTAATGACGCCAGAGATGAAATATTACTTCGCAGCTGATTACAGTTTCTAAGCTTGTAGCGCCATCTGCTGACGAAATTTAGAACTAATCAATGCCGAAATTCATTCAACGAGAAAATGAAGCTGCGAAAAGCGACAGATTTGCCGTCTGGTGCATGTACATCGCCATCTAGAGACAGAGATCAGAACTTTATATCTCAAAGCCTAGATTCGTTTTCTTTCTTGAGTGTATTGTTAATGAATATAATTTCTTACTGTAACTGAGTTTTTCAATGAAATGAAAGTAGAGGAAATATAGAAGATATATCTGGTATTAATTCAGGCATTATTAATATTTATTTACGTTAGTTTTTAGTTTTGGTTACCCTAACTTTCGAGGCCATTCCTTGAATGATACTGCAATTTTCAGAAATCTGGCCTAAAATAACATTAACTAATTTTTATTATTATATTTTTTGATAATTTTTTAATACATCTTTTGTTGTTACAAGCCAGCATTGATTTTTTTTCTTTTCCCAGAAGCCATTTATCAATATTAGCTCTGATATACTGCGATATTTATTCTACATGTTTATTCGTAGCTGCGCAAAAATGGCAAGTAAACACAGTACGAGATAACTCGTAGTTAGCGTCCTAGAAAAGAACGCAATCTACGTGTCAACGTTGGCAGTCAACGTGTTAAGTGTTATATCAGGTAACAACTCAAAAGCGTCATTGATTAATTTCAACTGAAAACGTTCAATTTTAATTTTGGACCAAAAACTTTTGTCGTCAAAGATGATCTAAGTGGAACGATTTCAACA
Source organism: Argiope trifasciata (assembly GCA_026543055.1). NCBI lineage: Eukaryota > Metazoa > Arthropoda > Arachnida > Araneae > Araneidae > Argiope > Argiope trifasciata. Next base: position 588,986 of record JAPMOQ010020034.1, on the reverse strand, counting down.
ATTCATGCCTAGAATATTGCAAAAAAAAAAAGTAAAATAATAATAATATAAGTTATATATTAGTTGTAAATGCAATTAATTTGTGATATTTTTTTGGTGTTTGATATATATATATATATATATATATATATAACGTTCAATTTTAA
>JAPMOQ010020034.1:570696-588740 GCA_026543055.1 Argiope trifasciata | reverse complement strand
CGATTCTGTTCTAAAAAGGCTTAATATATGTTATTAATAATTAAATGTCATAAATAATTTCAAAATATTAAATAAACCGGAGAAGACATAACGAGGCTTAATTATGTTAGAGTAGTTATTAAATATATTATTGAATTTTTGTATTAAATAAATACGGAACAGTAGAAAAGGTTCTTTTCTTAAATTTAATCTTTGAAATTAATCATATATTCGAACAGCAGTGCTGGAAAGTAATAACAACAACAACAAAATTGTAAGAATTTTTTTTTAAAAAAAGCTGTTAGCAATTAACTAGAGAAACGGGTTTTTTCCCCTTTGCTTATTATTTTATTTCATAAGTATTTTCACCGGGTCTAGCTCTTCAAATTTTTGGTTAAAAGAATTCTAAGTAAAAAGGTAGATTATTGTATCATAGAATAATCAGATGTTAAGACGGCCCTGGACACTTGAATAATTTGAATTGATGCGATTACGATATAAATTCGATTCATCCAAAAATATGGACTAATAAAAGAAGTTATAGAAGTTATATTAAATAAAGAATGTCAGTTCGGATTTATTTTACATCCTTTTTTTTAACAATATTTAGCTGTGATAATACATATAATACATCGCCACTAGATTCGAGTCCTTGGTATTTGGTTAATAGTATCCGGGAAAATGAACGCGCGTTTTCCTCTGTTGAAACTCAAAAATACAATGATAATAATAATAAATAAATAAATACACATATACCGAAAATTGTAAGATTTAAAATTTTGAGTTTAAATAATGCAGATAGCACTGACCGACAGAAAGTAAACCACCTAATGAATTCGGCTAATAATTTGATCATTATTGTCATACACTAAATATTAAATGTATGTATCAAGCTCTATCCATCTAGCTCTTTAAGTTTTTAATTATCATGTTGACTTTGTATTCGAGTTACTGGACAGGCAGACTTCCACTAAAAGATTTTACTCAAAATTTAATAGTTTTTTTTTGTAAACACTATATATAAATTTTTAAATGTGAAGGTCAAAGTGTTTTTAACAGATAGACGAGCATAATGCCAAAAAATATGTTTTCCGAGCAAATGTTATTCTAAAACACCGAGATTCGTAAAATATCGAGTTCGGATATTTCAATAATTACAATATTTTCTCCATACTTTGTAAGTAAAAAAAGTAAAAACTCGAATGTCGCAATAGCAGGTAATCAAAATTTACATAATTAGAATTCTTAATTGATCTATAAATAGTTGAAGTAGGTATAGTTTTAATTTAATAGTGTTCTTAAGCGTTACTACAATAAAAACTATTTATCCTTACTTTAGCTAAGCAAAACTCAATTTTTCCAAAATACTTATAAAATCTGAAAACAAGTAAATCCAGAAACAATGAAAAAAATGCACGGAAATAATCACAATTATTCCATATTCTTTGTGGTATTGCAAAAAACTGAGATTAAAAAAGTGAATAAAGAATACAAATGTAGCTTAGAGAAATCATTTTGAATTCGTTTCACCTTCAAAGCGTGTCAGAATCACATACCAGAATGAGATACAAAACAGAGATAGATGTTCATTGTTTAACCATAAAAATTCATTACCCGAATCAGCTTCCGCCATTTGATTCGGTTGGTTAGCCGAGTTTGTTACTGAATCTGAAAATTGAGTCATGAGAAATGCAGAATGAAAAAATTATTCAAAGCTCTCTGTCAAATCTAAAGTTACCAAATATGGCACGTAGGTATGTTATGAGTAATAGGTATACATATGTAAATAATGTGTTTATTAAGGTATCCAACTACGTTCGAAGGAAAAATTTTGAAAAATTGGATTTTTTAGAGACTATTTATGGTTTTTAGAGGTTAATAATGAAAACTATAAATGCAGGAACAATTATTTGAAAGTATAATATATTTTGTGAAATGGGAAAATTGGTAGTAAATTTTAAAGAAAATTAACCAAAACGGTTTACACTCTACACAGAATTGTAGTGCAGCAATCCTAATTTTCTTTGCACACAAGTTATAGAATATGATAATGAAGGAAATGAACCAAAATGTAAGAAAAAATTTGAGATGCAAAGAAGTTGTGGGTAAAAATATACGTATGTATGTATTTTTTTTCCATAAATTCCCAACTTAATTTTTCTAAAAACATCTATAAATGAAAAAGTATTTCACCAACAATACAGCTTTTGGTTCATTTCATTGTCCATATTATTTTAAAAATACCCTGATATTTTTATGTAAGTACCTCTATTAGTTTGGGAATATAATATTAACGGTAGAGAATTTTTATGAGTATTAAAGTTTTGAGAAAACTGAAGCTAAAGACAAATTTTAGTGGAAAAATATGTGACAAATTTTAGTGGAAAAATATGATAGGTCAGGCCTTCCTTTTTCTAGAAAATATAAACTGTTTTGTGAAGAGAAATGTCTGAACTACAAGAAATAATAAGAATTTTTTTAAATTCGCCAATGTAATCGAAAATCAGTCTTTTTAACGTAGTCGGATACCTTAATACTTTGAAAAGTAGCGGCAAAACCAACTTTTGTTATTGTTTATTTTAAACTGTTGGCTACATTAATTTCTGTTAAGTATGTATTTCCGAATTCCAAAAATAAAGGAAGAAGTTGTTTTATGGCTAAGAAGGTCTATGTTTATTTTTTACCTACCTTTTCCATACAGCGGTCGTTATTTTACCGTCATGCAATTGGCCAGTTCCGATGCGAGATGGAGTCTAGATTAATTATGGTAATGTCTAGGGCAAATTAGCTGGCACGATTTTTATAAAGAAAGGAGTTTTCAATGCATCAATCTCTTAATACACCTCTTAATTAATACACCACTTCAATTCATTAAGAAAATGTAATTAATGTTTTCTTCGATGACTTCGGAAGATATTATCGCATTAAAATATACCTGAAAAAAAAAAAGACGTTTTCTTTTAATGCATAAAATCCGATTTTTTTTTCTATACAGATAAATTTCAAAAGCTAGGCTTATATAAATATAAAATTGTATCTAAATTGTTAGAGCCGGTTCCAAGAAAAACAAAATATATTTATAAATATGCAGAAATTGCTCTTTTAAAGCTATTAGATTAATAAACTACTTTAAAAAATAAATAAAATATACGTTATCATATACGTTTCTTTATAAGTTTTCTCCGATTTTAATATTTTATTAAATTTTATAAAAATATACACATTTTTATTATTTTAGTTACCGAATTGAGCTCAAATATTAATTTTACCCATTGACGGATCCACAACAAGGCACACTAGGCAGCTGCCTAGGGTTCTAAGTTGAAATTGAGAAGCAGGTAGGACAATTAAAAACTTTAATACTAAAATACTAAATGAATGAATTTGTAAAAGTAAAATATGTATTAATTATAAATACGTCAAAAAGATGTCAAAACATATTTCTGACATATGTGTCACAGAAAAATGTGAATATGTGTTAGAAATTACAGAAATATGTCAAAACATTATAAAATAACAGAGTCTGATGAAATATGCTACTCACATTTGGTTATTACAGTATATTGAACTTTTTTCCAGTAAAAATTTGTGGAAATATTGGTGCCACATAACCGTGAAGAATAATAAACAAATAAAACAATTGTTTTTCACACTTTAAATATAAATAATAAAGACAAGTAATATAAAAAATACTTTTAATTCAATTCCTGCTTAGGTCAACAAAGGAAATTTTTTATTTTAGTTACTTTTTATTAAATAATTATCAAAAACGTATCAAGTATCAATACATGACTGATTTTCGCAAGAATTGAACTCGCATTCTTCACCCTCTCATGAAAAATGCGGAAAACCTTGCATTTTACTGATGGATGCCTGTCGATTTCAGCTTTCATTATAAACTGCTAAAAATATATTTGAAGTATAGAAATAAATTAAATTTGATGAATGAATTAATATTATTTACGTAGGAAGAGTGTGAACAAATAATAAGAATCGAATAATAAGAATTCGAAATGAATAAAATAACTTTTAAATCTAAAAATAAGCCTTTTAACATGTTGATTAGCAAAAACATATATTGAAATGTGAAACTAAATTGGCCATTCATTCTACTAAAAGGAGAGTTTCACGATGTAAACCACCTAGGGCAGAAAAATGCATAAATCCATCACTAGTTTTAGTTAATACAAATTATTATTTTTAGCAGCTTATATTGTTCAGTTGCTATACTTTGCACAGAATTTAAATGCATTTCTAAAGGTGAATTTTTAATAAATAAATAAATATGAATTAAGCTCAAAGCCTTATTATACTACGATACTTTAGATTAGAGACTCCATATCTACATTACATTTTTAATAACTAAATTTTTTATATAAAGCTAAAATCAAGACAATTTCCTTGTCAGGAAAATCAGCAATTTTTTGTAAATATTAGCTTTCGAATCTTTTTAAAATTAACACCGAATTTTAAATTAATTCCGTTTATTGCTTTCTTTTAATATCTAATTAATTGGTTGAGTGCTATGGTGTGTGATATAGAAGAAAAATTCTCCTAGGAAATGAAAACTTCCTAGGAGAAATTATCTTGGAGGTTAATTGTATTAGACTTGGAGGTTACTTTTTATTCCGTTACGTTAAAACCTCGTTTCACGGAAATACAAGAGTTCTTTTAAGACAGATTTTGTAATTCTAAACCACGGTAAGATGACCTTCTCTCCTCACTCATACCAAATCAGTATGAGAGCGTTTGACTTCGTACAAGTTAAACGTGCACCAGATATTACATGATGGCACTTTGGTGGAATACGGTCTCGATTCGGGTATCTTCCAACCCCGAAGCTCAGATCTTACTATCAGGTCACCAAGGCCTGCAGTAAGCTTAAATTAAATTAGTGTTTGACGCAGTTAGATTAGAAATTGTGAAAACCGACGGATATTTTATATCTTTTACACCATATTTGTTTAAAAAGCCAAAGGAAAGGTAATAAAATTCAAAGTTATCAAAATTAAATAAGCTTGAGACACTTTTTAATCAACATATCTTATTGTAAATGATATTGCTTTTCCTTTTTAAAATTAACTATTGCCCTTTATTTGTATAGATTCATCGTTTAAAATCAATAGAATTCAAAGGCTGATTTCGGCCAAATAAACAATGTCCGGTTATATGGGATGGAATTAAAAAAAAAAAAGAAACTTTAACATTTACAGAAACATATACTAGACATTTATGTTAAATTAAGCTAACTTTTGTAAAAAGGTCTGCAAAATCCTGAGTAACACACGCTCCTCATTTTTATCGATGCCCACTGGCTATCGTCTGAAGTGTCGAAGATAGATTATATGTTCCCAACCTGAAAAATTCCGGCCACATGGCATAGGGTTACCTCGTCTTTCCCGTGATCTGGGTGTCCTTGGTTCTAGTCCTGGTTTCGGCATGGTTATTCTCTACCCTGTGTTCTATCCATGAGATGTTTTCTGGTGGTGTGGTGTGGAAAGGGCAGCTCAGGTATCGTCCTTGCCATCTGACTGCGGTTCAAAATGACGAGGTCCGTCCCAAAATAGCTTATTGGTGCCTTCAAACCGGACGTAAATATAATATAAGTAACTAACTAATTATCAGGTGTGGTGATGTGCCTACCCCCTTGTAAAAAGGGACTGTGCAAGCGAATGTGAAATAGCTCTTGGCCCTAGTCTGCTCTACCGAGAAAACACCAGCTTAAATCACTATCAGAGGTCTTGTACAGTACAATAAGGCAAGCAAACAACATAAAAAATATACTTTAATAAAGTAAGAATGTTGAATAAAGTAAGAAATATGTTGTTCGAGCTGATGAATATTACTGCTGAAAAAATTGTCTAAATATTTTTGTAGTCTGACGATCTAACTAACCATACACATGGCAATACAAGTTTGATGCATGAACATATTAGTCAGAAAAAGAATCCATTCATCTGCGATGAAAAAATTTATTAATAACGGAGATTTAAGATCGCTATTTCAGTTCATTTCAAAGGTTGCTTCTAGGACGATCCACCATTTGATGAAGACTTCGAAGCGTCTATTGATTGAATACAAATAAGTAAATTTGAAATTTAATAACCCAACCAGTTTTATTCGCAGATGAGTGAAACATTTTTTTAAATATGAAGTTTATTTACATTACGTTTGAAGTTTATTTTACTAAATATGAATTATAGGACCATAGAATGTATACAAACTTAAATTTTGAAATTTTTACTTCGAGATTTTGAGATTTTGACATGACAAGAATTCGAGATTTTGACCAGTCCCCACGCTTTATACCTCTTGAGTTCGAAAAGCACATTAAAAAAAAATGTATGTCTGTATGTAATGTATGTAAATGTATGTAAACCTGTTACAAAGATAACTTTAAAATACTATGAACTTGACAGATAAAATTTGGTATGCGGATTTTTCAATAGATAGATTTATAGATTTCAATCAAATTTTGAGAAAAATCCGGTCAGAAAAAGATTGTCTGTCCGGCTATTCGAATATAAGTTGACACAATAACTAAAAAGTGAAGAGAACTAGGGAGATAAAATCAGGTATACAGATTTAAAATCCAAATGTAGACATTTGTAAATTTTTGAGCCAAATCCATTTATGGGTTGACCTTTACGTCGGTTTGTTCATTCAAAAATATGAGAATTTGATTTCTCAAAAACGCATCAATAAGAGATTTTGACAACATTTGCAGTTTTGTGTCAAATCTTTGTTTCATTAGGTAGAGAAAAAGGCTTCTAAAGAAAATATTCAGTGTTCGGATATCGTGAAAACTTGCCAGGGATTGATCACCCAGCGTTTAGAGAAATTTTTTCCCATAGGTTGATATTTCGTAAAATAGTGCACTCCAGCGACATTCAAGGCGGTCACTGGGCCTTTATTAGACAATATGCAAGAAAGTTTATGGGAAACCATTCCCATTTTTTTTTCTGCAGCGAATTAATTTGATTCATAGAATTAAGAATAGAATTTAAAACAATTTTTTCAATTTTGGAATGCATATTTTTCTCTAATGGTTTGAAAATGAGCTATTGGAATATATATAAAATGTGCTTTTCATATTTTAAAAAAAATGCAAAGATGTATTGATTATATTTGGTAAGTGATACATTTTTATCTTTTAGCACTTTTGGTTACTAAATTGCCACACCATTCCCCCCCCCCCCAAAAAAAAGAAAAAATGTTTTATATTTACTTATTCCTCCTATTTACTTATACCTCCATTCCTATTGCAACGTTTCTCTGTATTCGTATTTTTGAACTTTGAAAACATTAGCTCGTTCAAGGGAAGTAAAGTTGATCTGACTGACTACCTGCTTTAAACAACAGAATAAAATGCATGCCATAAACAACAAAACAGACATGCATTGCAGGATAATGACGGTGTCTTTCATTTTTTCAAGGTCTTTTTGTGTTTTCCAGGTCTGCAGTAAGAATGCGCTCAAAATAAATGGAAAAAGTTCTCCCAGAGAAAAGACGGAAAGTTATAAAAATATCAACAACTATTTCTATTTCAGCCCTTTTTTTAATAGCAAGACTAGAAAAAGTATAAAATTTTCAAGATAAATAAATAAAAAATAATAATAGTAATAATAATAATAATAATAAACATTACAAATGCTAATAAGGGCCGCGGTAGTCTGGCTGGTAGAGCATCAGTCTCGTAACCGAAAGGTAGCGAGTTCCGTCCTCGTCTCAGCCAAAGACCGCCTCGTTGGCTAATGGCAGCTTGGGCACGTTAAATATGTCGTGACTGCAAAGTCCTCCAAGTTAAGTCCTCCCCATAAAAAATTATACCTCTGGAGGTACTGAATCAAGGATGAGTCGGCCTCTGATTTGGATCTAAATTCTGACTTGCGGAGGGATGAATGAGTTCGACCTCCCCCTAAAACGGGTTGTGTCGTGTGTGTTAGCAAAGTTGTCCTTTCACCTTAACGGCGCTCGTTAACAACAAAAGGCGTACACTTCTACCTTAATTCGAAAAAGCTGAATTTCTTTCGACCTGGTATGATTAAGTAACATTAAACCGACCCGACCCGACAGATGCTAGTGGATCTTTACGTTTCACAAACGTCGCGGTGAACAAGTGGTAAAATACCAGCTTTGGGACTAAAAAGTTTCATGTTTTATGCTCTCTTGTACTAAAAAAATCATTGTATCTGTGGGACTGATTTCAAGGTCTGAGGATTAGCTGTTCTCCTGTTGGTGTGATATGAAGGTTAAGAGAGGGCTTTTGAGCTTAGAAGTTGCTCTCTTCATTTCAACGCGCTTGAAACTTACGAGATTCATCCCAAACTCACTCTAGAGTGAGTTTCAAGTGAGTATTTGATGCAATTTAACTGGGGAATGGTATGTTAATGTAAATCAACCAAAGATTCAAAAGAAATACATATTGTGTATATTTAACTGATCGCATCATAACAAAACCATTGGGGGTGTTCTTTCTTCAATTCTTTTATATACTTAAACATTCTAGTACTTTCTTTCCTCCTCTAGCCTTCTCTGTCTCCACTGGAACTGGCGGGCTGGAAGAAGTAGAATAGGGAGAAAAGTAGGGGGTGAAAAACGAAAGCTTTTCCCGTCCCCTTTCCGACTTTCACGAGCAACATTATTTCCTGAGTTATTTCCGAGTTTTGTTATTTCCTGATATTACGCAAGAAACGTAGAATGCATTTTGGGTAAATTCATTTTCATCGATTAGATCCGAAAATGTTGATACATACCTGCAATTTTGGCACCAAGATTACAAATTGAACTTCATTTATTTATGACATTGCATTTTTCCGTTACATTTTCACACATAGGTGAAAATATACAAGTTGAAAAATGCCTCCCTCCCAGGATAGTTTTGAAGAAAAAATTAAAAATACATCTCTCTATAATCCTAATGGTAAATCTTTAGATCTTTAGGCAAATTTCCTTCATATAGCTCATTCAGATTATTATTTTTTTTTTTTCATTTTATTGCGCTCACATGCATACGGAGACATAAACAAGCAGATTTACTTTCAGGTTTTAGTAAAAATCTAAAAAAATGATATTAATACTATATACCAACTTTTGGTGATGTAGCTTGATATATTTTTCAGTTAGCTGGTTCGCAAACAAACATAAATTTAAAAATGCGTTTTTTGAAACGAAAAAACTCAACAAAACCTCAGGGATTTTTTTTGTTTGTTGTTGTTGTTACTTTCTCGTATATGTAGTATATGTATTATTTCGTATATATATAGCATATGTATCACCTTCTCGTATACATTATTTAATTAATATGGCATAGAAAAAGTATGAAAATCATAAAAAAAAAATTCGAACAGGAGTTTTTGACAAATCTACAAGTTTTAGATATCCTTGAATTCAAAAAATGCATATATGTCCGTCCGTCTGTCTGTGACAAAGATAACTCGAAAATGGTTAGAACAAGACAGTTAAAATCTACAAAATTTGCAGATTTCGATCAAATTTTGACCAAATTAGTTTGGAGGAAATCCGTCTGTCCGAATGTTCGAATATAAATTAACACGATAATTACAAACCAAAAAAAACTAGATGGATAAAATTTTGATGCACAGATCCATCATCTGCAGTGTAGACCCCTATTAAAGTCTGAACCAAATCCAAATACGGTGTTGTCTGGCTGACTAGATGTCTGTTTTTTCAGAAACACATAAACGCGATTGTTCAAAAAACCAGTTATTTAAATAGATCATATTTGGTATGATACCTTTGCGACTACAAGTGCAATTTTTTTTTGGTGTGATCTTTGTTCCAATCGATTTAGAAGAAATGCGTTTAAAGCACAAATTGGATTCTCGTATAATATTAACTGTATGGCAAAAATTAATAGCCAAAAAATTCACAAAAGATCAATAAAAAATGCTAAAAATCAAAGCTAATTCAATAACCCTGTAAATATATACTGTTATGATCGAAAGGGCGCCAAAATTTTAATTGTGTCAGGGTAGACTATTAAAATCAATAAATCATGCCAATTAAGTTAAGATACATTTAATGACATTAAAGCACATGATTTACACGGGGACAAAACTGTTTAGGACAATAACATTTAACATATGTGCATTAAAATAATACTCGGGGATTACATCATGCCTTACGCTCGCTTCCCAAACAAAGATTGATTGTTCATGGCAGCTGCCGCTAGAGGGTCGAGGAAAACAGTTACGGTTACACTGTAAAATTTAATAGGGTTTTTCTACATTCGCCGACCATAGGTAAGGGAATCATCGAGATCTTTTAGAAAAATTTGTTTGAATCAGGTATATTTTATCCCTTCGCTTGGAGAGTGGGAACTTGTCGGCGTTTAGCTGATTCAGCAATTGAAGGATTTGCTACAAAAAGAATGTAACTCCGACATGGGGAAATTTAGAGTTACATGCACTTTTACGTGGAAAAAAAAATAAATCCATGCTCATTTGGTGCCAAAAGAATACGAGAACTAAGATTTTCAATCTTAATTCTCACTTACTTAAGGGAGGGAGCTGTTTGTCTCATTGAAAATAAGAATTTTCAGACGTTTTTACCGCTTTCTACAAATTTGAACAATTGGAGCTATCTCTTTTTGTAGCAAACACTTCAATTTTAGAACTCGTTTAGAATTCGTGTTGAATTAATTAAATAAAGAAAAGTGGAATGGAATCAATAAATAAGAAACTATCTTGGAAGAAGAAAATATAAGAAAATATCTTAGAAGATGAAGTTAATATGTGCTGAATTGAACAAAAAATTGGAAATTAATTAAATTTAAATAAGATTTAAAATTATCATTAAGTACACACAAACACACACATAAATATATATATATGCTGATGATGATTGCGAAGTTTCTCTTTTGTATACAAAAAAGGTATTTAAAAAATTATATGGATGATATTAAGTTTAACATTCATCATTTTAACTGTAAATGTGTATCAAATTTTGGATTAATTCTTTAATTGTTTCATTGCTTGTGTGTCTACATGACTTAGCGAAGTCAAAAATGTAATAAATTATTATGCCATTTTATAATTTATTATATCATTTTATACCGAAATCGCAGAACCGTATATATGAATTTGGATCATTCGATCAAAGGAAGAAGAAAGTGTTCCAAAAATAAATATGCGATTCTATATGAAGCAATTCTAGCAGTTTCGTAAACAGCACTCTTCACTTTGCACGCATACTTTCCCTGATATAATGTACAAAAGGAGAAAATACTGTAATTATCAATAATTTCTGACTCAAGACTTTGACGACTCCCTTTCAAGCCTACTGGAATGCGAAAAAGAAATTTTAGGAATTATGTCCGTCTTTGTGGGTACTCAATAATTCAATAAGGCTTTGAATCAGGTGTATAAAATTTGAACTACTGAACATCCTATTTGTAGATTTCTATTTCCAACTTGTCGAATGAATAGAGGACAAGTACTAAATATTAAATCATGACACTAAACTGTGCTGTTTTGACAGTTATTCGATTTGCCAACTTGAAGAAGGGATCCAAGGGTACTTGATTTTGAAGTTCTTAACCTTCAGACCTAACAAAGGTGAAAGTAACAGATGCAGCTGCATAAGAAAAAGATGTTGATAGTAAAAAGGAAATAGAATGCAAAATTACATAATAAAAAGGGATATTTAAAAGAGCGGATAGAGTAAAAGAATTATTTTTAAAAAAGGAGGAAAGAAGTGATATATAATAGAAATTTTACAAAATAGGTCAAAAGTCGTGATGCCTAGGAAATTGATATCGATTCACATTAATGCTGGTATATGGTCCTTCCTAAAGGACTTAAGTCCTGTGACATTATTGCGCAAAATTTAGCAGCCTGGGTAATCTGCTACAAATTCCACATCATTTTTTTAAAGATATGCAGTTTCATTTTCTGATTCCTTAAGTAAATTATATGCAAGAACAATAGCACAGTTCTTCCTCCAGGGCTGTCAAAGAATAAAGAAAATAACAATGTTAAATATTTGAAGCGATTAACATCATTACCGTTGCATTGTACACATGATCCCTACTTGTGGTTTGAACCATCTGTCTCATACGTGAATGAATTAGTAAATGTAAGTGAAGAAGAATGAAAGGAGGCATGAATGAATTATACTAAGCCGCAAACATAAAACCCTCTTTTAGGTTAGATGACAAACAAGGGCAACAGTAGTATTTGGACTTAAACTTCTTAACTAGGTCAAAAATAAACTAAGTATAAATATCGGAGATGTAGAATCGAAAAATGCAGGTGCTCCTTCAAAATAATATTATCACTGCCATGACCATCTACAATACACTACTGAATATTCTGCCTTATGTGGTGGAAGGGCTGGCCGGATAAAAATAGCTGGATGAGTTTATAGAAATTCTATAAACTCATTTCTTTGATCACCAATGTAAGTGTGCTTTGCTCGCTGTTATAATAAATATTTTCTCATTTCTTATTGAGTACCAAGCTCTCCATTTATCAACTTCTTTATGATTCAGTATGGTTTTTCTTATTTTTATTCCACTTCCACTAGATTCTGCAAAACACAACTTTTCAATTTCTCAGCCTTCCAGTGTACTTTCACTAACTCCGAAGCTATACATATTTTTTGCTGTTTCACAAGAGTCTAGTAGTTGTATTGAGTGTAATTTATCCAACCGTAGTCACTAAAACTTTTTTTTTGTTTATTATCCATTTCGAAAGTTTCACTACGTTAAAATAAAAAAAAGCATTATGTGTACCTCAAGAACAATTTATCAATACTGTACATACGTGCAGATGTAATCAAGAACAACAGCAATGATTGAGGTTCGTTACACACTTGTAAAACATTGCAGCTCCTTTCTTGTTACAAATTGTATTTCGCACACGATACGTTGGAGGACAGAAGCAGTTGCAAATTTCCAATGCCTTGGCAATGTTGTGAATGCAATGCCTTCTCTTCCTTGTTTAAGTACGATAAAAGAAAACTAGGCCAGATAGTCACGAACCAGATACTCGGGAGAGTACTGTATTTAATTAATTTACCCCTTATTGTGGAAGAGAGGGGATGATCTAATTAGAAATTAATTGTGAGTCACAACAGGAGACAAACTATGTACCATTCGAAATCTAATGCATCCTATATCTCTGGTGAACCAGTATCGAAAGGTGACTGGTTATACCCAAAAATACCACATATCATATTTATTTCAACCCTTTCTAAAAGAGTTCGCTATTTTAAAGTGGTTTTTCACCATCAACTGATCCAATAGAAACTCCATATCGAAGTTCCACATAACTGCCAAAAAAAAAGCGACTACTCTCGACATCAGAGAGTCGGATCAAATCTCGGCGGAGGGTGGACGCGAAATTGTTTGGAAATCCGAACGAACCCCTAATGGAAGGAAAACGTCCAGGGAGCGTCGGCCCTGCGGGGGTTACGTGATACAGGGAGCGGTCCATTTGCTGTCCTGTTTCCGCGAGCCCCGAGGGCGGGGATTTGCTCCGGCGGATCAATAATTCGTCTCGCTGCAAATCCCGCCAGGAAAATTATTACTTCTGGAGATGAATGTCTGACGATAAAGTGATAGGGAGGTTTCCCTCGTTTTTACTTTCCAGTACGTACCAAGAGAAAATTCTGCAATCATGCAAAAAAAAAATCGACCTTGAGATGTTATCCAATCCCCATGTTCAGACCTTCTCTATTCCGAAAAATAATTTTTTTGGAATTGTATTTATACATCTCTGAATACAATAAATAAAAAAATGCTTTGGGGTGAATTGGATGAAATTCGGTATAAGGTCTCTAATTTTCATATTTGTAGATTTCTATTAAATTTTGTTGAAAATTCATTCAAAGGAAGTCTATTTGTCTTTCGGTTTCGGTACGTGTTCATGATAAACTTAAATAATAATAATAATATAAGGAAATAAATTGCTAAAATTTAGCACACGAGATAACCATCTAAAATGTATATCCGTATCAAATCGGGAATCCAATCTGTTGAGAAGTTGACAGTTTGAAAAAACTTTTAGTATTATGAGCACTTCTTTTATTATTTTTTTTTCCATCACGTTTTTACTTTTCTTATGGCACTTGTCATATATGTATAAGCCAGCTGACAATGTCAGAGATTTTAAGCCGAATTTTAAGGTCTCTTTTTCTGTAGGGCCATTTTGTGTCAAGAGTTATACTACTCATGCGTCGCATCCCTTTTCGTTGGGTGGGCATTCAAACATTTCATTCACTTATTTACAGATCGTAATTTAAACCTGAATCAGAGAACGATCATTTCTGATTCAGTACTCAGTCTCGACTTGGTGAACTTCGTAATTACAACAGATTTATTCGTACACCGGTCACCAGGCATATGAAAAGTTTTCGGCCAGGGAAGGGCACACTCATTAATCCACGGAATGAGACATACTAACTGGGCTATCCTGGCCTGTCATGCATTAACCACGCATATTGCTACAGCAGTGAATTATTATTTTTCCGAGAACACGGAAAAAGTGTTTTAATCATTAAAAATGTCCAACTTTTGCAGGTTTTCATCAAATTCTGAAAGAAATCTCTTCAAGGGAGGGGGGGGGGCTTATTTGTCTATCCGTCTGATCGCAAGATCGCACTAAACTACAACATGGAACAAAAAAATTTCGCTCATAGTTTTAACGCCTAAGGCTAAGCCCTAAGCCTATCATGATCGACCGGAGGACGGACAAGAATATTTGGGGTGACCGCCTTTACTAAGACGCACGCTCTGAATGAAACCTGTTTATGGAACACTGACGAAGAATTTCAAGAATATTTCTGACGTATTGTTTACAAACAGAGGTACATTAAATAAAGAGAAATATTATGATGAAATAATAAAACTTTACTCCGAACTCGAATGACGTTTTCAAGAATTTTGTAGTCTAGAACCAAATGTTACATTCATGTGTTACCCATTAAACAATGTTTATGTGGAAGAAATAACTGAAAATGTAAATTGTATAATCTATTTATCACTGAAGGAAAATTAAGTTTTTTTCTCTTTTAAAAGGGTATAATTTTAAAAACACCTAGTTTAGAACCTAAGAGTAAGTGTTTTTTGTTCACCACACCTATACCACTAAGTGGAAAAAATTAGAAACAACCCGTACCCAGAAAAAGTTTGCACACCCCCGGTCTAAGATGCAGATATGTGTAAAATTTTTCCTGCGGCACAAAAATCGCTTTTATTTCTCATTGTTGAATGACAACAGTCAAAGGTAAACAAACATTCACACGAATTTCAGACTGTTTTATTGCATGTTTTTGCATAGTCAGCTCCATTGATCGGAATGCCTCGTTTAGTTGATTAATGGAGCCGCAAAACACTATCAAAAACGTTCTGGGACTGATTCGTCTCGCCACCTAAAAGTACATTAAGTCAGAGAAAGGTAGATAAAAGAAATAAACTTTTCAGTTTAATCGAGTGCAAAAATAAACTTTACCATCGCCGAATGGCTAATCGTTTTAACTTTCGCATGGGAACAGATGGACGTATCTTCCAAACTTAAAAAGGTGGACCTAAAATTCAAAAAAATTGTCCTTGATTTACATAATACTTTTAATTCAGTTCCATACATTATTTGAAACAATGTCTCGAAATGGTGGAATGATGGAATTAAAATTTATACGTCAAAATATTCAATCGCGTGTTTAGACCAATTATTAACTTCGAAAACGGATTTTAACGTCCGCTTTTATTTCGTAATGTATAAGTTTTTTAATTTGCAGCAAACTAATTCAATTGAATTCATATTTTTAGTCATATCAAATTACTAGGTAGAATGTAGTTTTTTCTTAATATAAAGGCATTTCACATTAATCATTTAATAGCCTAAAAAGTCACACATTTGGGCATACTCTTGGGCGCCAAAAGCGGCTAGCATATCTGTAGTTTACATATAAAATAGGAAAGTGAAATCCCATTATCGTTAAGACTAGAAAAGAAACGAGCAATTACATTCTTAATAGAATTATGACGTCATTGAAATAAATTATATTATAGTATATCATATGCATAATAAGCATAGTTTAGTTTAGTTATATTTATGTCCCATTTCAAAGCAACATTAGGGCTCATTTGGGACGGAACTAGGAATTTTAAACCGCGGCCAGATGACGAGGATGACACCTAAGCTAGAACACCCTCTCCAAATTTCCACAAGACTGCAATAGGGGAACGTTTGGCCCAAAAGGATTTAACATGCAACAACCCCTTCGATTTCGAAGTCGGGATTTTACCACCAGGTAATCGCTGTCCATACAGAAAAGGTGTAGGTCTATTAAAGTATGTGACTATGTTCTGGATGTTTTTTTTTTATTATTTTATTTTTAAAACAGCTATATTTTTGAATTTTTGTGTAAAAAAAAGCCTGAAAACGGACAGAAGTTTTTAAAAACAGAAAAAAAAAATATTTATGCAAAAAAGAGATGTAATTCAAGAATCTTCTTTAGAGATTTATCAAAGGATTTATTTAAAAGTATGTGGATAGCTTAAGAAATATATTTTCCAGCGATTGAACTAAAAAATAAGCTATATTTCTATTCATTCTTTACATATTAAGGTTCAACCGATAAATAAAACGTTTTTTTTAACCATATTGTGAAGCATTAAAATAATTACAAAGTATTTCTAAATGCATAAATTGCTTATTCTCTAATTTAGGAATGCAGAACATGTTGAGAAATTATTATACGAAATGTGGACAAGAATATGTATTAGAATTAAATTTATGAGAAAATCAAAGTTTGAATTCTATCAAAGATTAGAATTTTTTTAAAGCATTTAAAAGCTTAAAATGGCATTAAAACATATGTTGATGCAAATATAAAAGTCAGTAGAAGTTCCACAAAAAACAAACTTCGAAACAACATTCTAAAAGTTTCACAAAGAAACCTGCTCAAATACTAAAAATATTAAATTTAAAAACATCCAAATTTCAACGTAACTATCTATCTTGAACTAACATGGTTTTAATGTTTATTACTACTTACGGTAATAAAATATTTCCGTCAGAGAATCACGGATATTTAAGGATTAAGTGAGGACTCACGAGTAAAGTATTTAACAGAAATTAAACACAAACTATATTCCTGGCGAAACAGCTAGTCGCCAATTACCAAAATTGGACTCGATTGATCAGCGGAAAAAATGAAATGTTTCCGAACGCATATTCTAGTTACTTCATTGCAAGTTGTCTCTGAATTGCACAATCACCTTAATATCTGTTATACATCATTCCTCTTGCTTTAAAAGCCGATGAGGACCCATCGAAGTCCAACCTGTTTGACAAATTACTTCGAAAAAGATAAGAACGAATGTAAATTCAAAGCAAGTGGTTGCGACATCAATTCGGGGGGGGGGGCAGAGCAAAAAAAAATAATAATAATAAGACAGTCGCAACCAGCCCTCACGAGGGTGAGACTACATTTGCGTAATCGAAAAAAGATTAGGAGGAAGCCGAAGAATTGGAAAAGTACGGCGGAAGATTTATGTATCGATTTATTACCGGGGGATTCGAGGCGAAATTTGCAGAGATTCTGGAGGGAGAAATTGCTCTTCACCCCGTACTCCACCCCTTACAAAAAAAGAAAAATAATAATAATTTTTCTTTTTTTAAAAAAAATCTTACCTTTCCTCGTCCAAGTTTTCCAAGTAGTAAAAGACATATTGGAGGAAGAAAAACCTCAAATATAAATTTCAAAAATTCATCATTTTGATTTTATTTATTGCACTTTTTCTAGAAAGGGATTTTTAATCCCAGCGAAAAAAAAAACAAAGGAAAGTTTCAAAAATCGATATCAATAAATGTGAAGACAAATGCATCAATGAACGCGAGGAAAATTGTTAAAACGTTTGATTTTGATTATTTAATTAAAAACATTAATTATTTAATCATAACAATAATTTAATCAAAACATAACAATAATTATTATAATTATTATTCTTCAGAACCAAATTATTCAATAATAATTGAAACAAACAGAATTAAATTTATTTAATTAAAAACAGTAATTATTTAGTTAAAATTACT
>JAPMOQ010020034.1:556409-567696 GCA_026543055.1 Argiope trifasciata | reverse complement strand
AAAGGAAAAAGAAAGCAAAAGTAAAAATAATTCCAAAAGCGCGATTAAGGTTATCGAATCTGAGCTTGAACCTCGCACCACAAGATAACATACAAGGCGCAGGGAAATGCAATTTAAAGCCACGTGTTTATTCTATTGTGTATTTTATATAATAGCGCGAATTTCTTAAGGAAAGGCTGTGTATATTAGACAGAATACGCCTGCGCATGCTTAGAATTATCTTACAGAATTACGATTTTCATTTCATTAATTTTTTTTTTATTTCCTGATAATTTTTGAACAAAAGATTGAAATATTTTTGAATTCTTTAATAAATATTCCCAATCTAAAAGAAAAATTATAATCTTTACTAAATGAAACTTTTTTTAAAAAAATTATATAAAGAGAATAGAAAGTGTAAGTAAAAAAAGAATTCCAAAAGCGGGAATCGAATCTGTTGTCACTGGATGGCAACTTAGCACATGGCGCGCCTCTGCGCAACATACTAGTCGTCAGTTTTTGCAATTTTAAGCCACATGTTTATGCTTTAGAGCATATTCTATAACAGAAATGTGTATAGCAGAAAGAATACGTCTGCACATGCCCATAATCTCGGACAGAAAGTTAACTTTTATTTCATTAAAAATATTCTATTAGTAAAATATTCCCAATCTAAAAGAAATATAAATTTTTTTACTAAATACAAAATTTTAAAAAAAGTTATATAAAATGAAAAAAAAAAATGAAAGGAAAAATAATTCCAAGACAGTGAATCGAACCTGCGGCGACTGTTTGACAGCTTGCGACTTACGCCTGATATATTCGAATATTTTTTTATTATTTAAATTACAAATACGAAATCTGCAATATATTCGTGTTTAACATTTTAATAAAGGGATTGAATGCACATTTAGGAAAGGCATCTCTATTCGTTGATCTAGTAGCTCAAAAACATGACACTAATAACGATAATATATACATGACACTGATAACAATATATAATAGTTATGATAATATACTAAAATTCAGGCACCTGATGGGTAAATTTTTCGGATTATCACGCTTGCTTATTAGCAGATAATCATACTAACAGATAGACAACGCGATAATAGAGTAAACTGAATATGTGACACAAATCTACGATTCTGGTATAAAACTGAATGCACATTTTATTCATCCATCGTGTTTTTTTTTTAATTACTCGTATTCATATGAACATAGACAGTGAGATAGACAAATATTGCATACATAAATTCTGAACATAGTTTGCTAGATATTCACTGTTTTAGTGTAAAACCCACTCTCTAAATTTCAATATTCTAGCTCTTTTTTTCCTCCATTTAAATGTTGAAAGCTTCAAATTGAATAAATAAATAAATAATAAAAACCTACAGCTTTAACAAGAACAAGAGTATATTTATTTTACACACACACTTATACAGCCCAAAAAAACAAAAGAACAAATAGTAGAAGCTCTCTCGACTTGGGAAGAATAATAAGTTCCAGCCGGTCGAATTTCATAGTGGATAATGATAGCCTCTACAGTTTAGCTTGAATTAAATATAAAGACAAGCTGCCACATCTTCGCGTTTTTGAGTTACTATATTAGTGGAGAGAAAAACAACCATAATTGGAAGAATTCCCACCACGAAATTCTGAAAATTTAAAATGAATTAATTATTTTAAACTTATTTCTTTTTTATTGTTTTAATGAATATATCGTAAATGTATGAAATCTGTTATCCCGTTGAATATGACCAAGTGCTTCACGAAATAAGCAGATCGTTTATGAAATTACTATTACTAAAGAAATTACACGGTTACTAAAGAAAACACGATTACAAAATTATTATAGTACACGATCAATTTCTTTCAAAAAATAATTAGGAATTCTATGCAATTTACACGGCTTAAAAGTATCAAACGCGCTGCCTATATTCGAATAATAAAAAAATTTTATCAAATAAAAATCCTTGCATTCATAAATTCAAAACAAATGGTTTCTGATGTCGATGCCCCTCCCTTCATGCGGGTTCGATGACCTGAGGGATGACAACTCTCGTCTGCCAGAAACGGGGGGGGGAGACTAATATAGGTCATGGCTTCCTCTTTTTCAGAGACTCCCCAGCATTCTGCCTCCCTCTCCCACATCCATTCTATGCTAATAATTCTTTATTGCTCCATTACTGGATAACAAGATTAGAAAAGCAAAATAATGCCAGATTTTGTTTTAAGTTAAGAGCTTGCACCATTAAGGTCTCAGAATTTAGGAGAGGGGTGGATTTGGGTAGATAGAATTCTTTTTTTTTCCTCTCCCCCCTTCTTATTTTTATTTTTAGCAAGTGAGAGGTATCTCCCAGAAAACTTTCTTGCACATTCTGTAACAAAGGTTTCATTCAAGAGGACGCCTTATATAGCACTGACATCTAGTAGTTACGAAATATCAATCATTGGCGTGAATTAAGCATTTTTACTGAATTTGTTGTGTCAGCTTTGGCGAATTATTTGGCGATTAATCCTGTAAAGTGGTTAATGAAATATTGAAAATTGAATTTGAGATTGAGAAACTTTTTACCTACCAACTGAAACCAACATTTGATTTAAAAAAAAAAAAAATGTACTGACAAAATCTTATCCCAAAATGCATTTAAGTCATTGAATTTTTGAGTTATAGATTTCATATGTTTCTGGAAGTACAGACCGACAGACGTGAAACCCCTAAATGGATCTGTTTCAAAATTTGATGAATGTCTATTATATAGTATATCTATTATTAATGTCTATTATATAGTATATCTAGTCTATTATATAGTATAGTTATATAGAATGTCTATTATATAGTATCTATTATATTGTACAGTGTTATCCACCTAGCACTCTTTGTTTTGTTGTTATATTGTCAAATCACATTCGAACAAGACAGACAGACTTCTTCTGAATGGATTTTGTTTAAAATTCGATAAAGGTCTTCAAATTTGGTGCAAACATCTCAAAAAAATGTCATCCTTCTAGTTCAAAGTGTTTTTTAGTCGTAAACAAGCAAACATTAAAAAAAACACATCGAGTTCCAATTTTTTGATGATTATTATAATTTCTTTACACTACCTACATAAGAAAATAAAAAGTAAATACTTCCCCCTCTTTTTTTTCTCTCTTTTTTTTTTTTTAGATATTTTTTTTTTTTGTACATTTAGCTTTTAATTTGTTTTATGTTGGTAGACATGGAATTTTTTTGTACAGTTTTTAATAATTTCCTGATATTCTAGTTTTGAAATTTCTGACATTTTAATGTATTTGATGAAAAAAACTATATTTTATTATTTTTCAGAATTTAATAAATAGTGTTAATTAATTTAATTCAATATAAATTCTTTATTTGTAACACTATTTAGTAATAGTGTTTGAAAAACATTTATCTCAAATTTTTATTGCATTTTATGATATGAATTATAAATAAAACGCTAAAAAAATAACAAAAATAAATAAATATTTTTAAATTAAAAAAAAATACTTTTATTGCTCTTACGAAACTGTATGCATAAGGTACGTGATTACGTTTGAGATAGTTTTTTTTTAAATGCTATGAAATGATTTTTAAAATTTGTTTTAAATAAAATCGTTTCTGAAAATACCTATGGAAAAAAAAATGAATTAATTAATTGCAAATGCATTTTGAAAATCGAAAAAAAAAAAAAAAAAAAAAAAAAAGTTTTATTTTTAGACGTTTATTAAAGAGGATTTTTTTTTGTAGGTAAGAAATATATTATTTCATTCCAGAATATACAATATTTCCCACCTAACTTTTAAATACCAAAGGGCCGCGGTGGCCTGGTGGTAAGGTCTCGGCTTCGGAACCGGAGGGTTTCAGTTTCGAGACTCGATTCCACCGAAGAACCGTCTTGTGAGGGGGTCTCTTGCATGTTAAATCTGTCAGGCCAAACGTCCTCCCGCTGGTGTGGTGTGGTGTGGAGAGGGGGGTACCAGTTCAGGTGTCGTCCTCGTCATCTGATCTTGGTTCAAAATGACGAGGTCCGTCCCAAAATAGCCCTCGCGTTGCTTTAAACGGGACGTTAATATAACTAAACTAAACTTAAATACCAAAATTTGATTCATAAATAACATTTTTTTCAATTTAACTTTTTTTTCTACATTCAAACATTTCGTTTCTCTTTTGCATTGAAATAATTGCAATATGTTTTTAATATTTATTATGTAGCTGACGAACTGCAGAAAATATTGAAAAATTGTTATACCAAATTTGAAGAGAAAAATATGCGTCGAATTTCAATTTATGAAGTGTTTCGTAAGAAACTTTTAACAAAATTTAGAATTCGAAAAACACAAAAAATTTAGCAGAAAGATTTTTATCAGTTGGGTTAAGTCCAAAATTTAATAGAAATTCAACGAATGTACAAAATTTGATTAAAGAAATTAATGACCAGCGTCAAATTCCGTGCGGTTGAGTTTTTACATTTTTCTCATAGACTAACCAACAAAGAAACAAAACCTCTCTCCCTCTCTCTTTTTTCTTATTTTTTATTTTTTTCCATTCGGACACCAGATAAAATTATAATACTTTTTTTAAAGTCAAAGTGAAGACTCGTATTGAATAATTCACCTCAATTATGCAAAAGAAAACACAAACGTAACTTCAAACAGAAATTTAAAATGTCCTTAACTTAAAAACAAAAAGAAGAAATAACTTAGAAAATATTTGACCCTATAGTCCGAAAATATGTAGCCCGATCATGATACAGCTTTGATTCATATGCCTTTATTTTAGAATTTAAAATTTATTTTTAATTCTATTAAAGATAACAAAAATGTTATTTACATTATTTTTTAAAATTTATTATAGTTAAAAAAACATTGCAACAGCTTTTTTTATTTTTACAAAAAAATTGCTATCATATCCTTAATTAATTTTAATTAAAAACCCGATTAAAATTTCGAAAATTCTTTTCTTGGGAAACACTGAGGAGTGTTGGCGCACAACAGGAGTAATTAAATGTGTGGTAATTTGGTATCTTTAGCTCTATCGTCCTCCCTGTATATAGTTTTAATATTTTTTTCATCATATATCGAAATTTATGTATAATAATATGGTAGTTTTTAAACATTATCACATAAATTAGTAAAATGTGATCTCCAAATTTTTCTGACAAACTCCGAAATGAATTTGTTATTGGTTAAAATTATAGACGAGTAAGTTTAAAAACCTAGTGAGAAGTCAGATTTTTATTTTCGAAGTCCCACAATTGAAAGTTGAACGCTTTGTAGTACAGTAGAAAAAAAAAGATAGTTGTGTATCTGTTGCATGAATTTAATTTAAAAAAAACCCTACATATTGATTAAATCTTGCTGATAATCTAGTTATTTTGACAATTAATCACTGATTTGTGGTCAATACACAAGCACCAGAAAATTGTACATGTATTTGAATATCTTTTTCCCCACCAACTGAAAGCAAAATTTGACGTAAAATTGCAATTTTATTACAAGATCACGTACCAAATTTTATTTACTTCGGTCTTGCGTTTTTTTTTTTTTTAAAGTTATTGCTTTTTTAAAGTTATTGTGAAAGTGCAGACCGATAGATGGCCAACCTCTTTTCATAATTTTTTCCAAATTTGGTACGGATTTAGATTTTAGATGCTAAATTTTAACTTTGTATAGCTTTTAATTTCGTAGTTCACTTGGACAGAAAGACAAAGAGATGTCCTCTGAATGGCCTTTGTTCATGATTTGAGAAAAATCTACTAATATGGTGTAGAGATTACATAAAGTATTTCATCCGTTTATTTCAAAGCGTTTTTTAACTATCATGTCCACAAACAGAACGACCGGCAGACAGGCAATTTAACTTTTAAACTTTTTTTCCAGCTCATAACGATCTAAAATTTAGAAATTTATCAATTATTTTAAATAATTGTTTTTAAATAATTTTGTCACCAATTAAATTTAAAAAATTAACATATTTGCACAGAAATTTACAGATTAATTCTCTGCAACAAGAGAACTTAATTACTTAATAATATTGTAAAACAAAATACATTTTGGACTTCTTTTGAATTAAAATGCATATTTACGAATCCAATAAGTAAACATAGTTATCTACATAAATAAAAATAAATGTTTGTCTGTATGTCTCTTATGCGCTGCCGTACTGCTCATCCGATTGCGATAAAACTTGGAATACTTATTACTTGCACTTACGAGTAGGTTACAGGCATAATAGAATTATTTAATATATAAAAATATTTTCGGATCTATTTACTGCATCTATTAACCAAGGATTATTAATTATCCAAGGATTAATTATCTAAAATTAAAAAAATACTATCTATGCTTCTTCTTTATACATCCTTCAGTTTCAACGAGTGTGTTCATTGTCGACAAGAAAATTAATGTCACTCTTCCTTTCATCTATATACTTATAATAAAGCTCAATGTGCGTATGAGTGTTGGGGCTCTACATGGCCAGACCGTTGGGCCTACAGCTACCAAATTTGGTACATGTATACCTTGGAGATCGGGGATGTGCACCTCGAAGCCCTTTCTTCGAATTTTTAATTAGAATTTGAATTAATTAAAATTTAAGCGAAATTTCGACGATTTTCCGTTATAACTTCCGAAAATGTCATCGCACAAACATGTTTTTTACATTAATTTAAAGATAAAATATTTAGCTTTCTAATGGTATCAGTATTTTAATGTATAACTTAAGCTTTTATTTTTAACGAATTTTTATTCTTAATGAAACAAGACAATTATTCCAAATTCCAAACGATATTTCCAAGATAATTTTTTCTGTAGGCAGCAACGCGCCGTTTGCCAACTACTTGTTATCTAAGAAACAATAGAAAAAATTTAAATGTTGAAAATTTAATTATTCACAAGACAGAGATCCAATTTTTTGAGGATTATACAACTTTATAAATTTTATGTAAGTGAAAGTAAAATGCCAAATTTCTGCAAAGCAATTTTGCGTCATTCTCTTCATTGCTATTTCGTGGGTAATGATGGCCATTAGTACAAAAATTCGATTCATCCCTCCAATTTGTACTTGTTTTTTCTCCCTCTTTAAACAGGAGAATGTTATTTCTATCCCGAACAATTGAAATGCGTAGGAGTGGAGGTCGGGTGTCAAGCATTGTTGACTGGATTTGGATGGTGGCTCGTTCTCCGTGCTTATCCGCTGTCTGGATTGATGTCTTAGAAATAATGATGGGGTTGTTGGAATTGTTATGTCTAAGAAGTTTATTATGCAATTACTTAAGTGCGATGATGACAGAGTTGGTTTTCTTTTTTATTTACTAATAAGGATCTTTAAAAATGAGGGTTCTTCCACCACAAAACATCCTAGTTGAATTTTTTAAAATTAAATATGAAATTCCATTACATGACGCACAAAATAATTAGTATAAGAAAGATGCTCTTACAGTTTCTTGAATGTATACTGGCTCCAGCCTTACAAACAAACCGCAATTTGTGGTCATTGCAAACTAGCTGGTAAATTTAGCATTGTGCAAGTTGAAAATACTTCCATGCCTCAGTTAATGACTATTTAAAATGAATTCATGTATAAAATGAATAGAACTTAAGTATGATAATTAAAATTGAAAGACTTTAATGCGACACTATTTGACGAAATCTTGGATATAATTTTATATTTAAACGGTTTATCCAAAATCAAATATACCTTAGAAAAATCTTCATTATGCTTTGGTATTAGGGAACCAAAATTTAATGATCAGGTCTCTATCTATACTTAAAATAACGATGAAAGTATGTATGTGTATGTTGATGCTCTAGAAGCAGGATTGCTTGACATCAGCTCCCAAACGTGGCATATAGTACATGCTTTGGAAGACAGTAATGCAAATTGGAACTATTTTTTGAAATATTGGTTAAAATTTTAATTCATTAAAAATTAAACAAAATTTTGATATTTTTTTTCCTCACAACTTCTGAAAATATTATTTTACAAAATGGATTTTATAACATTTCAAACTTCAAAAAATTAGATTTTTAATGATACCAATTTAATAGAAATTATTTAATTTAGAAATTTTTTTTAAAGATATTTTGTTTTACTAATTTTCCAACTACACATTGCATTGTTACCCTAAAATTCAAACCGTTCCTGGAATATTAAATCACGTGATTTTCTTTCGTTTTTAAAAATTAAAGAAGGAGGATTCTGTTTGATGTCTGTGTAGTTAGTTTATAAGCCAAATAAAAAATGAAGCTATCAACACCAGGAAACTTAGAAGATAGATCAAGAAGATATTTTATATTTTTAATAGTTTTATGATGCTATAGGATATTCTCCATTAAAAATATTCATGTATAAAAGGAATAGAACTTAAGTAAGACAATTAAATTAGAAAGACTTTATTGCCAAACTAGTTGGAGAAATCATGGATATAATTTTATATTTATATTGGTTTATCAGAAATCAAATATAACCTATATGATAATTAAGTGTTTTACCTCAGTTTTTACCAAACTATCGTCTATGGCGACTAATAATGTGCTAAAAGTCTGTGCTATCCCATACTTAATCAATTACTAATTTTTAAATGGTATTAAGAATTGCATGGAGAAAACAAAAATGTATTCATTCCCAACTTTCAGAAAAATTCAGTACGAAAGCAAGCAGACGTTTTTTCTTTCTCAACATAAAAGGCTACAAAGCATATAAATTTCTTATCGTCTGCAAGTTTCATTTTTACCCAAAAAAAATCAAATTCGCCAAACGATTTTATATGCTAATAATTTTAACTATTTTATTGTCAAAAATTAATTAGTTTTTGCAAAATTTCTGCAAGTTGTCTATTTCTTTCTTTTGAAATTTCTTAATCTATCATTCATTTCTACTATAACAAACTTAATAATATGATGAAATTAGTATAAATATTAGTGGTATATTTACTAAAAGTATTGTAATTATCACAAAAGCTCGAATTCGAGAGTTTGGTTTTTCTTATTTCAGTCACCCCCCCCCCCATTCTCAGAGTTCCATGTTTCAGACCGTACCCGCTTTCTTAGTGTTCGAAAACACATTCAAAAGGATAATTAAAAACTCCAATGGTCTCTCTTTATTTCAAAATCAGATATGTAGCAGTTACATAAATTTTATCTTTCTCTTTTGTATACTAGATGGCAATGCTTGATAGGCTTTCTCATATGCCATCCCATAATGCATTGCGCGATTAATCAGAATGAGATGCGATACTGTACTGTTAAGCTGCGCGCGTGAATGTCTTGTGTCTTGTCTTTGTTCAGTATGTGAATGTGGTTAATAAAGAAATGTTCCTGAAAACATAAATCATGTTGTTTTCTGCACAGACATAATAATCTACATCCCACCCCAAATTTGAGATTTTATCACGCATCTCTATGTTTATTGCATTGCTTCATTTTTTTTCCAGTTATTGTACCTTTTTCTAATTTCTTTTGTCTAGAAGATGACATTCAAAAGGATAACTAAAAAACTCCTGTAGTCTCTCTTTATTTCAAAATCAGATATGAGATTTGTTTTTACCAAGTATCGCAATGTTTTTTGCATTGCTTAATTTTTTTTCCAATTATTGTACCTTTTCTTTAAAAAAATTTGTCTGGAAGATGACATAATTATTCACACCAACAACAGTACAAGTATGATCTTCGCCACGAAGTAAACATAAAAACAAAGTGAAAGTTTTTACAACCCTAAAATCAACCAAGTTTAGAATAGATCTAGTTGTGAAACTTTTACTAATACTGAATTTTCCTGCATCAGGAGCTTTTGAACTGTATTCAAACTCAGCATGAAGAAATTCATGCGACTTTTAAAATTTTTATTTATTTATTTATTTATTTATTTGCTTTTAAATATGCAAAAATACAAATTTTTTGAAGATCTGAAACATTTGGGAATGTTTTATCGAAATAAGATGAACGATGCGACAGTATAGAAAATATGAACAAACAAATATTCGTTTTCATATATTAGTTGTGTGTAATCTTTTAGAATTTTAAAAGTTGGTGTTCATCCAGAAGGGTGATGAAATAAACTATTTGTTGTATCTCGTGATTCGTTTCATATTCGTTCAGAACTCTCAAATTTAATTTTAGAAAATGTGATCAAAACATTTTCTTTTAAAATTGTTGAAACATAGAAAATATATTTATCCCATAAATTCGTTAATATAATTTTTGGAAATTTAGATGGTGCATAATTATTTGTACTATAATATTTTTGGTAGTTATTGCGAAAAATGCAAAATTTAATTAAAATAAAAAAAACAGGAATGGTCTCTCCAAAACTTTCTCGCATAATCTTTCATAAAACTCACCCGGGAACAATTTGCATGACATTTGCGTATTATAGCTACAAAATATTTAACTTGGGTTTAGCATTTCTACTGAATCTATTATCTCCTCGGCGAGTTATTTGGAGGTTAATCCTTGGTAAATAGATGCGATTGAGATCCTTTTTTTTTTTCTTTTTTTTTTCTTCAATTTTAGATAATAGTAGTATCTCTGTAACCATCCCGTAGATGTAAGCAATAAGCTGACCAAGTTTCATCGCAATCGGATGAACGGTTTAAGAAGGCATAAGAGACATACAGACAAACATTTATTTTTATTTATATAGATAATTAATCGCAATCGATTCTTCTTTGTGAAAATTGCCCCAAAATTATTCCTTGTGTCCTTGTGTCCAAAGAAATAAATACGTTTTTTGGAGGCAATAAGAAGTGAAACCGGAAATAGCTAATGAGAGAAAATGGAACTACCAGAGAGAGAGAGAGAGAGAGAGAGAGAGAAAACTGAGACAGCAAAGGTAGAACCCGCGCTTGAAATTGGGTCTGCTTGAATTGAAGTTCCGACGCTTATAAATTTTAAAGGAGAAACAACTATTTTGGGTCTTCAGCCTATCAATTGTGTATGTCGTTGGCTTCAACGAGTTTTCGTGATCATCTGCATTTTTCTAGCTTTATAAATTCACTTCTCTTTGCGTTTGCAATGTCTCTTTCCATTTTTGTCCGTATCGAATTCTCAGAGGGATAAAGTAAGTCCACAGCATCAAAGTCTCATAATGACAAAATTAGCAAATTAGCTAAAAAAGCAAAAATGCTATTAAAAAATTATTTGAGGATGATTTATAATTTGATTGAGGATTGAAAATTATTTGAGGATTACGTATAATTTGATTGTGGGTTGAAAATTATTTGAGGATGACTTATAATTTGATTGAGGATTGAAAATTTTTTGAGGATTACTTATAATTTGATTGTGGGTTGAAAATTATTTGAGG
>JAPMOQ010020034.1:534467-553205 GCA_026543055.1 Argiope trifasciata | reverse complement strand
TATATTTATATATTTTGCTGAAATTTTCAATAGTTGTCAAATTACTTTTTATTCATCCCTCGAGTTCAAATACATTTTTTTAAAAATTAGTAGACGATGAACCTCGATGTTATTACAGTTTTTTTTTTTTTTTCAAATATTAATTCATTTATGGAATATAATTAATTTTTTGATACTTTAGATAGAGGTTTAGCAGTTTGCAATAAAAAATTGAAATCGACAGCCAGTAACTCAATTGGTAACACACAAGGATTTCAGTATTTTTCACGTGAAGAGGTATATATATATATATGCTACGGAGGATTGTTAAGTTTTCTCTATTTCATATCAATGCCCTTATCATTTGTTCATGTTCGGAGGTTAAGAACTTCGTGATACCAACCCTCGAATCAGTAAAATCTCTGAATCCGCAAGACATACTTTTCGAATTATATTTGGGCATGATAATTCAGAAATTCTTTTAGCTGGATGGATGAAATTCGGCATATGATCTTATAACTATGAATGTAGCTTTGAGTCATAATTTGGTTTCAGTCTCATTAAAAAAAAGTGTCCAAAATGTACAGTCGATTTTTTTCAGGGGCAAAGTTAAAAACTTCACATACAAAACTTTAAAAAAAGCAAAAAAACTGGGTTTTTATTATATTTACGGTAATGCTGAAAGCCCGTAATTTCATGCGAAAGCAGTGGAGGATAGAGCTTAAATTACAGGGTATGAAAAAGTTTCGAAAAACATTCCCTGTTAGATCTCAAAAAAAAAAAAAAAAAAAAAGCATTTTTTTTTTTAAATTTATTTATGAGATGGTTATTTATGGGATAAAACTTCAGCTATCTTATTTTGATCTAAATCGCTAATATCATTAGCTGATCCAATTAAAATGGACAAACAAAAGTAAATATGTTTTCCCTTATTTATTACAAAGCTGTTAAAACGAATGATAAACCTTCGACTAAAGGATTTTAAATTAGGTCTGGTGATGTTCTTTTTGGTTTCTGCTTCAAGACAAATGTTTCCCAAAACATCGAAACGGGGGGGAAACAGGGTGTGTCCCCCCTTTTTCTGAAACCTTCTAGCTTATTTCTTTAATTAAAAAAAAACAAATTTTAATTCGTTTTTTTTTTAAAGTATTATTTCAAGGTGTTAAGAGCTATTCAAGGTGTTATATAAAGGTGTGAACTTATTTTTTTTAATAAAAAGGTGTTACATGCAGAAAAGTTAAGGCAAGATTGTCAATTCTATGGGTAACCGATTTTTTTAAAATACCTGTACATGATCGGTTTGTATTTCATGGTACAGTCAGTATATAGTAAAAAAAGTCGAATATGAATATGGGACGCTCTTTTACTTTCTCTTATGCGTAATCTGGAGAAAGTATAGTAATCATCACAACATTCGAACTCAAGACTTTGATGAATCTCCAGTTTTTGCCCCCCTCCCCGAAATCGTATTTTTTTGGTGGGAGGGGAACGTCTGTCTGTGACAGAGATAATTCAAAAGCGCTTTGAGCTAGGCGTTGAAAATTTTGTATACGCTCTTTACCCCAAATTTTACGATTTTCATCAAATTTTGTGTAAAATATGTTCAGAAGTCCGTCTATTTGGCTATTCGAATATCTGTGAAATCGATGACTACAAAATGAAGAGAGTTAGGTAGATGATATTCGGAAGACCGAATACACATCTATAGTAAATTTGTCAAATTTTGAGCCAAATCTAACAACAGGTTGACTGTCTATCGTCATGTATTTTCAGAAATGAATTAATAAGCGTGATAATTCTAAAATCAGTGGCTTCTCATTTGATAGGGTAATTTGTAACTACAAATAAAGTTTTGTTTCAAATTTTTATTTCAATCGGTTGAGAAAACAGAGTCTAAAAATTCGATTTTTTTTTTTTTTTTTTTTTTTTGGATACTATTTGAACATACTAGAGCAGAGGTGTCCAAACTTTTCGCGGCACTGGCCGGATCGAAATTAGATCCATGTTATACGGGCCACATGTATATACAAATTGAAAAATATCTTTATGAGTAAAGTAGCATTAAATACTATTAATTAATACCATTTTATTGTAACTTGAAAATACAAAATACTAAACAAACGAAGTATAATTATATAATTATTTTATATAAATTGAAATATTTTCATGCAACTTCTAATGCGAATGATGAAACTTTTTTTTTTATTGTTGAAGAATGTCTTTATAGTTGGGATCAAAATTTGTTACACCAATCATAAGCAATGGCTGCAAATGATCATCAGATAAATTTGCTCTATATTTTGATTTGAGATACTTCATTGGATAAAAAGTTTGTTCGCACACATAAGTAGTCCCAAA
This sequence comes from Argiope trifasciata, assembly GCA_026543055.1. Lineage (NCBI taxonomy): Eukaryota > Metazoa > Arthropoda > Arachnida > Araneae > Araneidae > Argiope > Argiope trifasciata. The sequence goes on along the minus strand of JAPMOQ010020034.1, from coordinate 550,868 downwards.
CATTGAAATGAATTTACGAGCAAATTTGTTCAAATTTGGAAACTCTTTTGCATCCAAATATTTATAAAAATCTATTACGTTTCCTTCCTTGAATTTGTCCTTGATTTGTTCGTTTGCTTGAAGATCAATAGCAAGAGATAAAACATTTGTGTTTGGTCAAGAACAGCAACTCCGTTTTGTTGGCCACGCAGTTTTTCGATATATTTTTATGAAAATGAAAAGGTTTGGGCGAAAACATCATTATGTTTTAAAACCCTCCGCTGGCCGGATAAAATCACTTGGCAGGCCGGGTTCGGCCCACGGGCCGTAATTTGGACACCTCTGTACTAGAGATTAATCGCCAAATAAATCAACAAGCATGATACGATAAATTCTTTAAAAAGGTCTATATGCGCTCCATGCGTCAATATTTCTTAATAATTGGACACCAATGGAGGAGTTATCTGGTATGACGAATTTATTAGAATATGCAAGAAAGTTTTGGGGATACCACTTCAGTTGATTTATCCGATTGATTGAAAATCAAAATTTGACACTGGATTATAATTTTATCAACGAGATTAAATTTATCTATAATTTTTTTAAATTGAAATTTTTTATAAAAACTCCGTGCACTGCAAAGTATCAGACGAGGCTTACAGATGTAAGTATACAACACATAAGCGAAAGAAGGAAAAAAGAAGGAAATTTATTTAAAAGAAAAAAATTTATATGAAGGAATTTATATTTTTTATATATTTTATATTTATATATTATTATATATTATTTTATATTATTATATATTATATTATTATTATTATATTATTTATATATTATTATATATAATTTTATATTATATATTTTTATATACATTTTATATTTTATATATATTATATATTTTGTATTATTTATAGAAGGAATTTATATTTTTTTATATTTTAATTATGCATAAAGAAGGAAATTTATTTAAATTTTATTTATCTATAATACCATTGCACTTTTGAGTTACCTCATTTATACACTTGAGATTGGACAGTCTGGTTGATAATCAATCCAGTGATGGATTTGATTTATATTAAATATGCTTTAATATGTGTTCCAAACATTATCTGTCTATTATTTTAAATTTTTAAGTTAGCTTATTGTTTTGTACATGAGTTTTAGTTTCAAGGTCAAATTTTTGGTAACGATAAGAAACAGAATGTATCAGAATGCAAAAAAGAAAAGAAAAAAAAAGGAAAAGAACAGAAAAAGAAAAAAAAGAAGAAAAAAGAGGAAAGGAAAAGGAAAAAAGAAAAAAAAAGGAAACGAAATGGAAAGAAAAAAAAATACTAGTTTTATTTTGATTTAAAAGCTAAAAACTTGGAAGGCATAAAAAAAAGAGGGGGTAGTAAAGAAAAAAAATGGGGAGGCAACTTGTTTCAACTTCCCGGTTCTTTATTCGTCGATTCTTTTCTGCACTTTCAAAAACGAAATGCGCATGCGTTAGTCAATGATGTGTTTCATGTTCCCCTTCAATATCACTCTGGCGGAACGTCCTCCCTACAAAAGAGTGATTCACCCTAGAGAATGCCGTTGCTAGGATACGAGAAGGATGGGGTGTCCACATGGCCCTTTTCAAGGTCATTTGCTCCCCACATTAGTCAACCTGAAGCTGATGCTTTATTCCCTTGTGTTAGTCATTGATCTTGAACTCCTGGCGCCATCTATCAACAATAAGACAAAATATTGTAACAATAATGTGAAATTTTATTTATTTAATAAGAATGAAAAATAAATGTTTTTTTAAAAATATTTTAAATGAATGTTATTTAAAAAATAGTCGTTATCAAATCATTTAACTCTTTTGATATTTCTTCATCCAATATTCTTCTTGCTAGAATTTTTATAAGAAATGTAAGAATATTCATAAATATAAGGAGTAATTTTATATCATGGCTCTATATTCTTAATTACATAAAATTAAAAAAAATAGAGGAAGACAATCAATTGTTTTTTAATTAATAAACATGAAACAATGTTGGAAATTCGATTATTTTATCATTATTTATAGAATATTAATTTCGTCATTATTAATTATTTATAAGTGAGTTGATTATTAATGTAAAAGTTATAGTTTATTTTTTGTTTAATGCAGTAATTGATAGTAGTATTTAAATTATATAATTTGAAAAAATTATATATTTTTTATCTCTTTCATTAATTTCTGAAGTAGCAGAGAGACTATCATGTTGAATGCTAAGCGTTCTAACATTCTAAAAAAAAAAAAATAATAAAAAAAAAAATCAGATTTTTTTTTGTTGTTAAAATAATTTACCTCTTTATTTATCCAAATTGAAAATTTCTGTTATTGCAAAGGATTTTTATAAAAATCAAAATTACAGATTTATTAAGGAATGAAAAGAATAATTTATTGATTTTTCACCGCAGGTTTTCCACAGGCAAAAATTTAAGCAAATAAAATGCCTTAGTTTAATAGAACATCTGTTTAAAAATTATTGGCTGCTAATGTTTGTAAATATCATCTTGGGAGCGTTGTCAGCGTTGAGTTCGTGTAGAAAAAAGTATCAAGAAAAATTGTGGAAAACAACAAATGGCGGAATTTAAAAGGCTTACATTTTGAGGTTTTCTTTTTATTTCTTATTGTTATTATTTTAGTTTCACATACTACACATTTTTGATTTTGTTAACTTTGAAAAAAAGATCAAAATTTTTTTTCTTTCTTTCCTTTTTTTAATGGCTCATTAGTTATATTCAAATTTACATCCAATGTTATTTATCCTCTGCCTGTTTGTAAGCAATTTATAAATAATGACTATAATGTAACAGAAAAGAGTTGCCTAACTAAATAAATTTGGCAGAGTATAAATATTATTGTTATAAATATGACGGGCCTATTCTGTAGGATTATTGGTTAATCCTCCAATTGTTATCCTCTGTTGTTTATCCTCTAATTTCACTTGCTAAGTTTTGATATGGTAGATAAGCGATGCAGTGCACTATTAAAAGATATAGAAAATGATACAGAAAATACAGAAAAGAAAAAGAATAATATAGTTAAAAAGATTAGATTAAAGAAAAAAGTTTACCTGTCGACAATAAAGTCATTATAATCATTGAATATAAAATCGTTTGGTGCATCCGATATTTTTCTTTATTTCAATTAAAAACGAAATTTGCAGACGATAATAAAAATTTATGCATTATAGCATTTTCTGCAGAAATATTTTTGCATTAAAACTACAATTTTTATTAAAAACAAGAAGAGAAAAGAAAGAATAAAATACCTATTTGCTCGCAAGTTGATGAGGTTCTCACATATAATCTCAACACCTGCTAGAATTTAGCAATTGATTATATAGATGATTATTATTTACTTTATTACTTTTATTACACTACTAGTCGCCTCAGGTGTGCAGTTGGTTTTTCCAGGTACATTGGTTATATTTTATTTCAAATAAGTCGTTTAGAGTAACTTTATGCCCGTGATTTTACCAAATTGTCTCATATTAAAGTTATTGAGTTATTTTAATTGTCTTATTATCTTACTCAAATCGTATTAATTGTGTACATGAACCATTCTAACGAAGGCAGTTGCGTTAGCGCTACTAAAAACTTAAGTTCCTATTCAACTATCCTCTAAATTTCGCAGAACTGTAGTTGCATTCTTTTTATTAGTCTTGCAAACTCCACTGAAAAATTTTACGAAACTCTTTAGTGGATATCATCAAAAAGAAGTTTAAAATTTTTTTAAAATGCAATAAAATTTATTTCTGTGCAATGATGTTGTTTTGGAAAATTTCAGAAAGACAGAATTTCAGCTTAATTTTCAACTAACTAAATTTTAAAAATGAGATGAGCATTCCCATCGTCCAAAGAATATATGTTAATAGGGGTCTTAGCCTCGTGCTAGTTTATGCTTGCCATTCCCCAGGTTATACAGTTCCTCTCGGATCGCTTATCTCCCTCACCATCTACTAAACCACTTTAATCTAGTAACATGCGGGCATTTTTTACTCCCATTAGAAATTTTTAATTTCCTTTAATCTGTTTTACTTAAATTCGGAATGAATCCGAAAGACCGATTAATTAATAATGTTTAATTTTTAATGCATCGAACACTAAGAAAATAAACAGAATCGTTTGAAATTATCGGCCAAAAACGTGTTAAGCTTAACCTCGTTAGCGAGGGAAAAAAAGAAACGAAAACCTTCACATTTGGCGGTGTCAAGTGTTGCAAATGGTAATTAAAAAATTCGTCTTGATTTTGGAATAGGAAGCAAAAAAATTCCAGAATTGCATATTCCGATTTCGAATATATGAGAGAAGCAATAGTTTTTAGAAACTTGAAAAACAAAGTTAGCGCAAAAAGAAATAAATGTTTAAAAAAAAAAAATTGTCTGTAATGTTAATAGAGAAAATAAAAAGGGATTCGAGCTACATTATTAAGCGAATACTTTACTTCGTATTTTCGGTCAAAATTCTTATGTGGCTTTTTTTTTTTTAATTCTTTTTCCTTATGTAATTAATACTCATTCAGAATTCTCACTCTTCTTTGTATTCAGTTTCTTAATTATTTATTATGAGAAAATAAGAATATGATTAAGAACTATGAAGAAAACGTTGTTACTCGTTTGTTTGCAGATTTGCAAAATTAATTTGGTTGTAAAATATTATCAACGTATGGAAATTTAACCCCGAGTAAATTAATGAATTGTAATTTTTAGAACTGTGATTAAATTTCATCTAATTGAAAGGTCCGTGGGGCAATAATCGTAAGATGAAATCTTCCATTTACAGCAATTTATTTGACTTACAAGAATTTCTAAGCATAAAACATAAACAAACCAATACTTCCCACTTAAAGAACCTTGATGTAATATCAGACCACAAACAAATAATACACGACTTATGAATTGCAGACAACATTTGTTTTTTACTGTATACCACAAGCGAATAATATACAATTTATAAATTACTGAGATAGGCCTTGAATCATGCAAGATTCCAAACAAGCCTTTTAAATCTAACAGTAAAAAACTGAATTTCCATTCCCATTCTCTTTTTTTTTTTTTTTTTTTTTTTTTTTTTTATTAAAAAGAAGGGGAAACAAATAACAAAGTCTGTCGAAAAAGAAAAAAAAAAAAAAAAAAAAAAAAAAGACTAAAAGAGGCAGAACAAAATGTTGCCTGATGTTTGAATACTACCGTATTTAAATACAAAGGAAAATGCAAACAAAAAACGAATATTCATGTATACAAAGAAAGATATACTGCAAACACAAAATCATAAAATAAGCCCAGAAAACTACACTTTTTTTTCAGTGATTCAGTTTACAGACAACCACAGCGATGATTTAATATTCCGACAATAATATGAATTTTTAACAAATATTGATTTCAGACCAAAAATTGCTATTGATATTTTAATATTTTATTCAGATAAAGATAATTCATTGCATCTTAATAAATTCCATACTCTAAATTGAAAGATAATGTAATTAAAAGAATATATAACACAACATTCAAATTACCCTTCTCCTAGTCCAAGGATGGCGAACCAGTGGCACATATGCCATCAAAGGCAAGCGACAAAATATTTTGGGTACGCCGCCAATCAAAACGGCTTACATTTTACGGTTTTCAAAACGGCTTGCATGCGACTTTATTTGATAAACTGAATCAGTGCCAATTCGATAGGTTGGAATTCTAAGATTTGAACAACTGAAGAATGCAACTGATTGATTACCACACAAGTTCAATATGGATTCAAAACATTCTTGATACAAGGAACAAGTTGGAATTAATTGAAACAGAAAGGGTAACAAGGAACATTAATAAAAAATATGGAATTCGATTCAAACATTTAATTGTGTACAGAAGCTGGCTCATTTTATTTTAACCATCTTTTCACCTATACCTGCGAATCATTTTCACAGATGAATAAAATTAAAGACTCGCTTAGAAACCGTTTGGCAGATGACTCTGATTCATAATGCATTCTGAACATCTTGTATTCCAAATCTTGCAGAAAGACATAATAATAAGAAAAGCAGAAAGGTAGAATTTATTATCCAATAGGAATGGATTTTTGAAACAAGGAACTTGTTAGAACTGATTGAAACAGAAATGTTAACAAGAAACGTAAGTAAAAAACATGGAATTTGACTCAAACATTTAATTGTATGAAGAAGTTGGCTCATGCTACTTTAACCATCTTTTCATCTATACTTGCTTGTCATTTTCAGAGATGAATAAAATTAAAGACTTGCCTTGAAACCGTTTGGTAGATGACTCCAATTCAGCATGCATTCCGAACATCTTGCAATCCTAATATGAGTTATTTGTCATCTTATATGAAACAACAGAAGTCACACTAATGTTGCTTTGATAGTTAAAACATATACCACTAAACAATGCAAAATGTATTTTTTTCATAGTAAATAAAGAGTTTTGAGTTGTTAGTATTTAGTTTTATTATTTTCCCAATGATCACAGGTCAAAACTATTTGATGGCACGTCTATACCTCATTAGAAATTTCTTTAGAAGAAAATGGTACTAGGATCTATAAAGGTAGGTTCGCCAGCCTAGTTCTGGTCAGTGCATTAGGATTTAATCTCCATTAGAGATTGATTACAGGTAAAAATTAAGAAAATAAGATTGAATTATTATGTCGCTAATATCATTATTGTACATCAATAAAACGATTACCATATTTTTTAAAAAACTATTTCTATCATGTAGAAGGTTTGTTCAGATTTGTGCTTTCCAACTATTTAAACTACAATTATCACTTGAAATTTGTAAAAATAAGGTAATACTGTATTTTCTAAAGAATAGGGAGGGAGGAAGGAAACTTCCGTTATTGTATAAAGAGATCTGCTGAAAGAATCTTTTTTCGTCCTGCTTTCCAAAAGCTGTAACTTCATGCAAATGGAATATAAATTTTTTATGACATTTTAAGTGAGCCCTGAAATGGTTCCGACGTTTCTATGACGTCTTCCGTGTTCACCATTTCACTTTTAAAGAGCCATTTTCTGCTTTAAAAGAATTATGCGCTATTATTCTAATTCTGCTTTTTTTATTTATTAGTATTCTGAATAGCTGCAGAAAAAAACAACAACTAAAGATCGGAAAAAGTAGAATGTGGAAAAGAATTATTAGAGAAAAAAGTGTCAATAAAAGTGGGAAAAAAAAAGGACTCATTTCTGGAAATCGTGTTTCTGTTTTCTTATTCTTGTTTTCTTCTTATATTTTTCCTGTTCCTTTATACTATTTAGCATAAGAAACGAATGAATCGTTCGAATGAATAAAAATCGATGCAATTAATTAATTAATCTATAAAAACTATTTCCAAGTGCGATTCCTTAATTTATTATTGAGTTATGAATGAATAATTGTTAAGCATGATTTAATTCTAAGAAAAGTTTTAGGATTTTCAATTTTTTTTTTTACTAATCAATTTTTTTTTTGGAACTAGTCACCTTCTGTGATCAGCCAGTATTAATGGTGGCTAAAATTTTCAATTAAATATTTTATGTAACTTGTCTCTAAATAGATCCTGCAAAAAATATTTAAAAACTTCTAATTTTGATACTTCTATAATTCGCTTTTATTAGCATGAAGATCTGAAGCCGTTCTGCTCCTTTTAATATGTATTTCTTTAATTTTCTGTGAGCTCCCAAAAAATTTGAACTTTAAAATTCAAGTAATTCAACTGCAATTAATATAATATATTTTTTTATATAGATAAAACCAAGCTTTATTATTTTTTAAATATGAGTTACTGGGAACAGTCAGAATAATTTTCATGATTTATGTAGTGTTCAACAAAAATTTCTCAGATTTCTCATAAAATCAAACTTTTAGTAGTGCTTTCAAGAGGATTTAAAAGGCGGAATGATTCAAATGAATTAATTAATAATATTAATTTTGTTTTACTCTCTAAATATACTTCAAAAATTATGAAATATAAATTTTATACCGTCTTTTGGTTCTAAGGAATCATACTCTGCAAAATATTTTTGACATTCGTACTTTTAAATAAATAACTAAACGCGATCATATCCGATTGATTCATTAAGTTAGAATTTCAAAATTTTAGAGTTCCCAAATTTTTTTAGGTCAATCAACCGAGTCATGAGCGCTAATAGGCTTAACTTCTTTAAGACTGAAGAAATGGTCTAAAATTGAATGGTAATATTCAAATTTTCATAAATCAACTAGGTAAAGTGATTAATGTAGTTAATCGGGGTACTGCTCCTTTTATTTAAATTATTAGTGTCTTAAATTTTTTTTGTTAAATATGAATCATAAAACAGAAATTCTCGGAAAAAAAATTGAAATTCCTAATTCATCAGAGCAGTTTTGAATCGAGTTACATAAAATATAAGAACAATTTACCAAAAGTATGTCTATTACTAAAGGTTTGCAAATTAGCTGTTGGGTCCTAAAAGATATGTTAAACCATATTTGCCTTAAATAAAGCTGATTTATAGAATTAATAATTGTAAAAGATCGTAGGAAACCTTTCCTTACTTTTTTTAATATCATAATTCTTATTAATTTCATTTCTTTACATATACATACTCAAAATTATACTTTTCTAGGTTAACAGGAATATTCAACTTATTTTTTTACTTTGAACTTTTGTCAATTGATGGCAACACATTGATAAAAGGTAATTTTTTCCCAACGTACACATGCAACTTAAATTTTAAAATAAAATTTAAACAGGGTGAACGCATTATTATTATTATTATTATTTAAAAAGCGAGTGCGTTTTTAATAAATTTTATTTTGCGCGAAATAAATTGTTCAAAATTAGGATCAATTTATTGTTAAAAAAAATTCATAAAAATTAGAAATTTAATTATATGTTAAAAAAGTAGTGTCACTGAAAAGACTATTTTTTAAGTTAAATTTGGTGTACAAATCAATTTTGTGCTATAATAGTTTTGAAAGTTGTAGAAAAAAGAATTCAAAATTATCTTCAATTTTTAATTAATTAAAATTAGGATTAAAAATTAGAAAAAATTGTTCTGAGGTGCATATTTGCGATATGCACCTCATGTTATATATACGCGTGCCAGATTTAGGGACTGCAAGGCGAACGGTGAGAGTTCGAACCCCACTAGTCGAAGACTCCTTGTGTCTGTGATGGCTGGTGCACTTATAAATATGTCGTGGTCACAAAATCCTCCATGTCGGGACAGTACAACTTGGGGTATTGGCTCAGAGGTAATTAATAGTCCTCTGATTCAGATCTAAATTATGATCTGTGAATAAAATGCATAAATGAAATCCACCCCGAAAAAAAAAAGTGGTTGTGACGTATGAACAGCTAAGACGTACTTTTGGCCCTAGATGGTGCAAATGAAACAAGAGATGCTGTCTCGGCTTAAAGTCGATGTAAGTAGGCTTGTTCATGACGAATATCATTTGAAACAACAACAAAAGTAAATAAGCAAAGACAACTAAAAATTGAACATTCGTTAAAACCGCCACAATTCCCAGCAACAGAAATGTTGTTGGCAATGTGTAAATATAGGGGGGAAAACATTCAAAGGTGATAAGTTTCGTTTAAAGCTACAATTAGAATTTATTGTCTTGTATATTTTCTTTCTTTTTGAACTGAGTATGTACATTAACAGCAAGACTGCTTTAGCACTTCTAGGCAATTTTGCACTAAAACAAGTAATCTGTCTTGGAAAAATGATATTTTTACTTACCAAATTTATTGAAGTAATATGCAAAATTAAAAAAAAAGACACTTTATGAAAATAATACTTTATTCGTTTTATAGGAATTAATAACATGAATTTGTATTGAATGAACAGCGATAAATTTGCTTTTGGAATATTGTTTCGGAATTCCTTGTCTTCATGCACATTACTCGCACCTTCCCTGAAAGAAATAATAAAAAAAAATGTTTTATCAATTTATTTTTCATAAAGTATGTATTTCCAGGGTTATTCAAAAGATTAACTATAACTATAAATGACCATAACTTCCCTGAATAGAATAATACAATACGTAGGTAATGACCTAATGGTGTAAGTAGACAAATAATATGAGCCTTTGGCGTGATTATAGCATTTTCACCCATTCAATCGTGTCATCATTGGCGAATTATTTAGCTATCAATCCTTTGCATGTGATTAATTCTATCCGAAACTTGAATTCACATTTTAAATATATTTCTCCCAACCGATTGAAACAATAATTTGACACAAAACCACATTGCAGTCACAAAATTCCATGCCAAGTTTGATATACAGTAAAAGCTCCTTATTCGCGCTTCCTTCATTCGCGTTTTCACTATTCGCGAATTAAAAAAATGTGACCCAATTCCTATGTTCTCGGCAAAACATTTCTTTATTCACGGATCTAATAAGTACATACATCATAATAAAAGGATTCCTATAGGTATCCCACCCAATATCCTTTGTAAATGCCGTCAAAAAAAAGTAAAATAGATCTTATTGCAACTTTGACTAGAGTATGTTGTTAAATGCAAACTGCAAACATAGCCGAAATCGCGAATGAAATGGAACGAGATGGGTTCGAACAGATAGAATCAAGTGGCATTCGGGAATTGCTTGAATTGCAAGATGAAGATCTGACTGAAACCGAGTTGGAGGAAATGTTAAATTCCCAGCCCATTGAAGAAGAGGCTTCAACAAGCACTGGAAACGTGACATTTCATTTGAAAAATCTTAGTGATGTTTTAAGAATGGCAAATGAGCTTTGTGATTTCTTTATGAACATTGATCCGTCTATGGAACGAAATCTTATTTTTAAGATGCAAATTGCTAATGCGACTGCTGCGTATCAGTCTGAATGGAAGGAGCTTTTGGAAACTGCCAAGCAAGAGAAAATGACAAAATTCTTCAAACCATTGCCTAAGCCTTAAGATAATGAATCAAAATGTTCAAAAACTTCCATTAAATTGATTTTTTTATATATTTGTTTTTTTTTTGTCATCTAGGAACGTATCCCCTATAATCCCGTATAAATTACCATTCCGTATTCACGGTTTCTATATTCGCGGCATATTTATGGAACATATTACCCGCGAATAAAGAGCTTTTAATGTATTTAAATCTCCGTGTTTTGAGTTATCCCTTAAACATGTTTCTGAAAGTACAGACATCCCTTATTGGATTTGGCTAATAGCCAAAATTATGTAGCTCTCTTTTTGTAGGTATCGCATTAACTTCTAATTGAAAAGATGGGACTAGCAGACTTCTTCAGATGGGATTTTAGTCAAAATTTGATAGATTTAAAAATTTGGTGCAAAGGTCGTATATCGAATTTCAACTATCTATTTCAAAGCTTTTTTTTGAGTTATCTTTGTCAGAGACAAATAGAACAACCGGATATTTTTCCAATAATGTTTTTTTTTTTTTTTAAACTAAGGAAGGTTTAAAACGTAAATCTTCGTCAAATTTTCCATTTTGAATTTTTTGAAAATTTCTATACTTTTTCTGTGATTTTAATACAAGAAATAAAAATCTGATAAATGGAAAAAAAAAAAAAAATTACGTGTATTTGAATAAAAGCTTTTGAGGAAATGTAAAAAGCATACGAAATAAAAAATATTCTCTCATCGCTTCTTTAGAAGGACAATTTTCTTTAATGTCATCCGTTAGTATTTTTTTTTAAATGTATCTTTTTTTTTCTTTATCGTTTTTGTTACTTTTTAAACTGGAGCGATTTATTTTAATGCATTTCTTTGTAGTATCATTTCATTGCCCTTTTTTTAATACATAATTTCCAGGATCTTTTCGTAATTTTTTTTAAAAAAATTTCTATTTTCTCGTTTACTTTTGCTTAATGGTGCTGCAGCATCATTTGTACTTTTTAAAAAAGAATTTTTACTTGAACAAACATTTTCTTTCGAGTACAATGCCTTATAATATTATTGTATTTACAATCGCAATATATTGGGCATAATTACCTAGTTCTCCAGTTTATTCTTCTCTAAATGCTCATTTTCTGGTTGTTTTTGCCAATGAATATTGTGGCCTCACACGTAAAGAAAAAAAGAACATTTTTTTTTTTTGAAACACGATATCTTATAATAGTTACGCTCAATGATAATTTTTTAGATAGTACCGAGCAGCATTTTTTCAGAAATTCAGATATGAATAAAAATCTAGTTCCGCATGGCAATTTATAAAAATATTTACCTGAGCAATTTTATCTTTCTTACAAAAAGGAAAACTCGTTTATAGCCGATGGCCATTATATTTTTGACCCTATTAATATAATAATCTAAAACCTAAGCTTTTGGCTTTTCTAATTATCGAAAAGAATAAAATATGGTGTTTTTAGATTGTAAAAATATAGAGAGAATTTGAAAGTGAACAAAAAAAAATCAAGAAAATGAAATCTACCATCGCAAATTTCAAGCTATCTTGTGAGAATATTATTATTTTTAAGTCATTATTTGTCTTAATTAATTCAAGGCATGAACGAAGTAACAAAAATCCATATTGTTAAAAAGTTTAATATTACTTTCTTGCTCAGATCTTTTGATAAGGATGATAGTTTTATAAATCAGTGAGCCAGAGATCTTTCGTCTTTACCGAACATATTCTGGTTGTATCTTAATGAACCGTTAGCAGTCTCTGGACATTGGTGATCATTTTTGTCTAGCAAATATGTTACGCGGCTTTACATCATAAAGTCACGAGTTCGATTCTTGGCGGAATTCAGTCTTCACATTGGTGAGAGAAACAATACGGATACTATCCTACCGTCACAAGAAGAACCCTGACCATGGTTGCCGTAAACAGAAGAGTCAAAGTAAGGAGGGAAGTAGGCATAAAGCAGTCCGCAACATTTGGCTAACGAATCGCGCTTCATTAGGAGAGACATTCTTTTCGCTTGTGTTTATACAGATGTATTTATATGACAAACAAAATTAAATTAGAGATAAACTTAGAAATCCCTTATTATTTAAGCTTAAAATAATGTCTTGCATAAGAAAGCCATCAACGATATTTCTTCAACTGCTTTTGTATTGATTTTTTTAAGACCTTTTAACTCTTTATTAAATAAAAGCCATTGGATAATAACAAAATAGTTTTATATTTTCCTGAAGATTCATGTATCTTTAAGAATGGAAAGCTTGCGTTTTAAAACTAAATCCCCCCTCCTTCGTTTTACACTAGAATTTGTGAGTTTTGAATAAGGTGAAAACAAACGATAGTTTCAAATAATAAACTTAGGATCAGAAAAAAAATAATAATAATTTGGAACTGTTTAATTCATTATAAATCTGTTACTGTTTGGTATAAATAAATAGTAAAATCACGAAATTCAGCAAAAATATATATATATATATATATAAATAAATTAATAAATATGCAAAGTTAAAGATATTTATTCCTTCCATATTCTTTTAAGAACTAACGAAGTATTTATGGGAATCTTTGAAATAACTCATACACCTCAAAATTCGTTAATTAGTCCCCATAGTACTTCCATCTTATAGATATACTACATATAAACGTAATGTCCACAAATAATTAAAGAATAAATATTTCCAAAGAATTTTAATAAATTAAAACATTACTTAAAATTATTTATCCGGCATCTATTACTAACTGAATATCTAAGTGAAATAATTTAGTTGATCAAACAAATTAACACCGTCAGATATTTATAATATTTTTAAAATTAAATAGCATTCATTTGTAATTTTTTGGAGTCATTATTGCAAGCATGGACCGAAGTAAAAAGCAAAATGAGACTTCTAACCGGCGATTCTTCTAATTATAATGGTACTTCTAACCGGTTCTTTTGGCACCAAAAGAAATACTAGCCTTTCCTTCATCCCCAAAATGTAATAGCACATCCCGTTTTCAAGCCGACTGACCTCTACTTTTAGGGTTACTAGGGTTTTTCTCCTGACGGTAAAACAGTAGCCACATTGGTGACGTCGGACAATGAAGGCGCTCATCGCTCGACATGACGCTTGGCGCTACCGAAACTAGGTCTTCGCTCATCTTAACGCTTGGCGCTATAAAAACTTTTGTCTCTCAACAAACTCATAGGTGAGAGAATATTGTGGTGATATCTTGATAAGTCAGTAACAACCACTAGATATTTGTGTTCAATTTTGTCTAGAGAATATGTTAAGCGGCTGTTAATCGTAAGGTCACGAGTTCGATCCTTGGCGGAATTCAATCTCCATATTGGCGAGACACCACAAAATAAACAGCCACAATTTCAAACCTATGGCATTCAATGAATACTTACCCCGTTTTCTTCCGAGCAAGTCATACCGGGTTGGCATGGCGGTTGACTCTTGTAGGTACCGTCAGCGTACATGTCATTAGTGCATCTTCTTCCTTTAAAAGGATAAAAAAAAGAAGATAAGTCATTTGCTTAATAAACATTAATTCATGTCCTGGATATCGATCAGTGAGAGTGGTCTCCCCAAAACTTCCTCGCATGCTCTCAAATAAACTTGTTACGCCATAAACCAACTTAAATTGTAACGGCGTATATGGCTACGAAACATATCCTTCTCAAATGTCAAAAATATCCAACGTACAGAACGGTGTTATGGAACAAGCTACAAATAGACGATCCTGATATTTAATACGATGTTCTCTTATCCCATGTTTTCGCCAACAAAAAACATCTGATCATCTTTCTGCAATCTCTCAAGTACTTTGATATTTCTTAAGTTTCAAAAACGGACTCTCTGTGTGTGCGCGCATTCTTTTTTTTTTTTCACTCCAGCAGGTGGTGCTTCCTCTGTGCATTTCGGAATACAGGAATGTTAATTTGGAGAACTTTTAATCGCTGCTTTGTGGCAACCAGGGGATTATAGCTTTTGTCGCTCCATATCCCAAAATATTTACATTCAAGATTCAAGATGGCTACGAAATCTCAACTGTTAACCTGAATTTATCATGTCAATCTTGGCGAGTTATTTGGCGATTAATCCCGGGCATGCGTTAATAATATACCCTGGAATTAATAATATGCTTTAATAAATACTGAATTATTACTTACTTGTACAGATTTATATAAGAAAAATTATTAATTAAAAATTTGACACAAAACTGCTCTGATAGACACAAAATCTCATACCAAATTTGTTATTTTTAAGTCACTACGTTTTTCAATTGCCGTGTTTACAAGTTTCCGAAAGTACAGTTCAACAGATAGTCAACACGTTGGTTTTGACTGAAAATGTGTCAAGTTTCTACAATGCAGATGTTAAATCTGTGTACCGAATTATATCTACCTAGCGCTTTTCACTTTTAAATTATCGTGGTAATTTATATTCGAATAACCGGATAGATGGATTTCCTCTGAATAGATTTTACTCAAAATTTAATAGAAATTTGTAAATTGTGTGTAAAGACCATATAAAAAAATTTCGATCGTCTAACTGAGATCCTTTTGGAGTTATTTTTATCACATACACACAGAGATTTTCTAAAAATGCATTTTTCGAAGTTAAAGAGATCTAGTTAATACTGGAAATTAGTCAATATCTGGAATTCATATTTTTTTTAAAAACAATTTGTATACTTTTTTCTGTACTAAGCAAACGCGAAAAGAAAAAAGAAATAAAATTCGGCAATAATTTAAAGAAATTCATTAATTTAAAATAAAATTAATAAAAGCTATTATTCAAGTGAAATTCTTATTGGTATATTCTCTACCATTAATTAAGAAGAATGTACGTATGTGTCTGAGTTGATGCTTTACAGGACAAATAATTAACATACAGTCTGCCAAATTTGATAATGATTTAGCATATTGGAACATTTTTTTTTGAAATTTAAATTAATTAATTTATTATTTTAGTTACTGAGATGATTTATGATTCTATTTCTAAAGAAAATTGATTAAAATATAATTACATAAAGGTGATTTTTTAATTGATGTAAAAATTTCTCTCATATTTTGACTTTTTTTTTTCTTTCAAAAATGGATTTTATTGTAAAATTGAAACTAAACTCGTGTTCATTAATTCCTTCAACATTTAATCGTATGATTTTTTTTCTACTGTCGAAAGCTAAAGAAAAAAGAGGCTATATCGAGCCCTTGTTTCTTGTACAAATGTAAAAAAAGATATGAACTCTGTAAAAAAGAAAAGAAAAGGAACTGGAAAATTCAATTTACCAGCCTGTGAAGGTGGCATGCAGATGGCTTTTTCCATCATTTCACTTCGGATGCAGTACTGTCCATCCGGGCAAGGTTTATTTGGACAAGCTGTACTAATCAAAATCTGGAATAGAAATAAAAGTCGATCAATTGTTTAACATCCTTAAGTTTCCTATAAATTTTGATAATCGATGGTTAAAACTATTTTGCTTACATTTGATTTCTTTTAACTATAATTAGCTGTGTGAAATACATTGAATAAGGCACACTTAAATCCCACTT
>JAPMOQ010020034.1:512453-534367 GCA_026543055.1 Argiope trifasciata | reverse complement strand
AATGTGTTCACCAGGTACCAGGGCATCGGATACAAAAAAAAAAAAAATGTGTGCATTGGGTCCAAGATGTTTTGTGTCTCCAAAAACAAATTGCTATAAGTATTATCACACTTTCAGCATAAAAATTTCAATGCAGTGCAGATTCTGGAGAAAGAAATAATGGATATATATGGGGAAACAATATATCGGGGTCTCTAACTTCTTTGTTCTGCACTTGCATGATGTAAGGATTCCATATCAAGATACAAAACTTAGAATCACTCATCATATCCATTCACTTTGGCAGGAATCTTGGGATCTGGAGACACGTAATAAGTTACATTTCATTAAACAGCGTATTCATTCATGGCCCATCGTTTCCATAAGAAGGGTCGATGTGAAACTGACTCCTCTCTTCATTGGTCATACTCGTTTTACTCATAAATACTTATTACTCGGTGAGAGAGAGCACCTAGATGCCCTTCATGTAATGTTTATTTTACTGTTGCACATACCCTAGCTGAGTGTCCAAACTTTAATTATCATCACATGGCATAGTTTAACACAACTTCACTTAACTTGCGAGAATTAGTGGAATAACCTCCTCATCAGCATATTTTTAATTTTTTAAGTGCTATTAGATTTTATCATTTTATATAGATATTCTTCAACAATTTCGAATATTTCACTTCAATAAATGACCCATAATGTAAATGCTTCGGAACTTAAGAATTCTATTAACATTAATTGATTGACGACAACAATCAAATTGAGTAAAATCAGTTTTGTTTTTATCACTTACTAGCCGCCTTTGACGACCAGCTGGTTCTCCATGAGTAATGGGTTCTAAAATTTTAAATTAAGTCCCATATTCATTAGCCTTGAAGTAACTCAGGGCATTGATTGGCCTGAAATTAATATTTTCTTTAAGATGATGGACTGAAAGTTCTGAAAGAACACGTTTTCCTAATAATATTCTTTAATTTTATAAATCAGTCAGTTTTAATGATTGATTTAGAAGATTGATTAAAGCAGCAACTTTTATTTAAAATATTAATAAAAATATTTTGTAAAATATGGCTTACAGAGCAAAGTATGAAGAAATCTAAAACTCATTATTCATAAATGCATTGTTTGACTCAATCTACATAAAATGTAATTATTTACTTCATTTAGATCAAATTAATAGTATTAAACAATATACATGGCTATTAATAATATTTTACAAATTGGCCATTGGAAAGGAATTTGAATGCATATCCTGTATAAATTCAATCTTGTATCAATAAAGATAATTTATTCAGTTAATGATTTAAATATTGCAAACGATCATAGAATCCTTTGCCTTGCATTCTTTAAAGAAAATATCCCATTTTATATTTATTTTATTTTATCCAATCATGTGCTTAAAGTTGCATTTCTTCAGATTTAATTTGCGATGATAGTTTTTTTTTAACTTCCGTCAAAATGATGGCAACAGGATGATAAAACCTAATTTTTTCCCTTTGACGTGCTCTTGCAGATTTTATAGAAAACTTAGCTTTGCATTTTTTTTTTTTTAGAAACTATCACATTTTGTGAAGAAAAAAATATTGAATTAATGGTACAGATATTGCAAACGATTACATAAATATGCCATTAAGTCGGGATTCTAATGCATATCCTGTCTAAATTCGATCAGGTTTACCGTAAAGAAGATTTATTGAATTAATTATTTAAATATTGCAAAAAATCATAGAATCCTTTGCTTTGCATTTATTTTTTTAGAAAATATTACATTTTATATATTTTTATTTTATTCAGTCAGGTGCTAAATGTTGCATTTCTTTAGATTTATTTTGCGATGGTAGTTTTTTTTTTATTCGAACTTCCGGCATTCTTTTATTTTATCCAGTCACGTGCTAAAAATATGATTAAAATATTTCTTTAAAAATTCATTAAAAATAGAAGCTTACGTTATAAATTAAAAAAAAAACTGATACCGTTAGAAAGCTAATTTTTTTTTATCTTTAAATTGATATAAAAATCATGTTTGTGCGATAATATTTTCGGAAGTTATAGCGGAAAAACGCCAAAATTTCTCTTAAATTTTAATTAATTCAAATTCAAATTAAAAATTCGAAAAAAGGGGCTCCGAGGTGAATATTCCAGACCTCCAAGATATACATGTACCAAATTTGGTAGCTGTAGGTCCAACGATCTGGCCTGTAGAGCGCCAACACACACACACACATTGAGCTTCATTATAAGTATAGATATAGATATAGAAGAATAAAAGGGAGAAAAAGTGTCTACCTCCAGGGCTATCATTAATTTACTTCAAAAATAACATTTAAAAATATTTTATGATGGCTACTTATCGACAGTTAATCCGCAATGGTTCACTTCTATTTTGCTGACATTTGTACGATTTTTAAACTATTTATCAAGTGTTCATTCCAGTGTCCACTGAGAGGGTTCTTTAACACATTCATTTCTATCCAAATCATAATGGTTTTTTTCTCATCTTGGTCACAGATAGATCATGATTTTACTAAGAAAAGCCCGTGAAATTTTCACTTGCATCTCAACGTTGCGATGACTCATTCTAGATAAATTTGTTATCCCTGTTACATAAAATGTTGTATTTGAAATTCATATTATTTATTTTCTTCAATCGATTTTACTATTGTGATTTAATAGGCGATAGTGATTTATGGCTAACGGACAGCTAAACCAACGGATTTGAAACTAGTTCTTGTGTTTGTTTTAAATCAACCTAGAACGTTATAATCCAGATAAAAGAATGCGAATGTTATAGATGGAAATAGGTATGGTATATAGGAAAATAACTTAAGGAAGCAATAAATTCCATGAATGTCCAAATTTTAATACTAGTTGAAAAATAAAAGATCGACGAACTCACTATTTCAATATCTAATAACATTAAAAGGGGTAGTAATCACAATGAAAGAATATTTTTGTGTGTATTTGATTATGGATATTCGTTTGGGTGCATAATCAAATCAATTCATTATGCAAAACTGTATGCATGATCAATAGTTCTAGACTAGGAAATTTTGATGATGTAAAGTCAATAAAAAAAAACGAACAATAAAACATCGTTGTTCGACATATCAACTCCACGCATGCTTTATCTGTTAGTCTCGTGATTATTTCAAATCAGTTTAAATTGGTCACTATTAAAAAACTATAACTAATTGGTGACTATAAAATTAATGACTTAAATTAATTAAAATAATCTATAGGAATTCAGAGAATGAATAATTTGGAAATCAAATAGTAACTTTAATTGTAGATAAATCATCAAATGTACAACCTTGTGCATCATTTTCTAATAACCCTAAAAGCGAAAAATGGTGTCTCAAAAGCGCTATATCGCCAATTTGTTGCCTACTCGTTTTGATGCTTGAAATATCTGAAATCAAAACTACATCACATTCTCTCATAATAATAATATTAACAGCGTAAAGCAGAGAAGAACCCAATTATATCAATTCTACAACAAAGAAAGAAGGATCTATATTTATTCAATCCTGCTACAACACATTATGCTCTATCTCATCACATACAATTTAATCGCAAATTCCGGAATTCTGGATTTAAATCTGTGTTTTCCAATGTATCTTAAGTTTGATGATTACGGATGATTTTATACAATGTGAGAATGAGACGTTAAAAAACTTACATGTCCAAGCAGGAAAATAAGCAAGAATACGTTGACATGGACCATAGCTGTTGAAATACACAAAATTGTAAAAGAAAATTCTACCAAGAAAAAAAATCTAATAGCAAAATTCCCCTTCAGCAATTTGCGAGTCACAGAAGAAGTTTTTTAAATTGTCATCGAAGAAGTTAAGTTTTGGTGTGAGAGTCTTTATGCTTTTTGTTTGCTTTAAATAAATTTTAAACGGGACTATTATCTGAAAAACAACTATACGTTATCTAATCCTACAAGATAAGTTCCAAAAAGCTGAATAATATTCAAATTGATTATTAGCACAAATCTCAAAAAAATTGATAAATATTTCCAAGTCATGGATTGTGGAAAAATATTGTCGTCAAATTTTGTTAACAATTATGCTGAATCAGCATTTGGTACCAACAATATATTATAAATAAAACTTCTCAAATTACCAAAGAGCTGCAACATCAGATTATTTTAATTCGCAAAATTGATATGGAACTGGTCAAACTCTCTTGTGACGAAATAACATTCACAGTTGTTAGAAAGAGAATTTTAATTAAATTAATATTTATAAAAAAAAAGAGTTATGAAAGAACTTATTTCAATTATCCGAAAAACAAATATGTGTTACCTAATCCTACAAGATAAGTTCTAAAAGGCTGAATAATTTTCAAATTGGCACAAATCTCAAAGAATCTCTGTTAGGAAACGATTTTTAATTAAATTAATATTAATAAAAAAGAGTTATAACAGAATTTATTTCAATTATTGTTTTTTTGCAAGAAATTGTAAAGTTGAGAGGTTTTAATTAAATCGTACACTCGATAAATTATAAGGGTTATTTTATTAGGATTATTTTTATATTCTTAATTTATTTACTGTCTATTTAATATTAGTTATCATGGCGTTAGACAAAAATGCCGTCATGTGTTTATTGAATAAGAACTTTTTTGTGATGTAATTGTGAAGTTGATTTTTATACACGATTTATATTTCCACCATTTTTTATTTGAGAAACCAAAAATTTAAGTCAAGTCTAATAAATATGCGATTAATAATCTTTGGTCCATAAAAGTATTAATTTTTTAAAGTGAAAATGCATAGAATGAGTGATCAATTTTTCGGCTAATCGCGTCAGAATTATACATGCAATTTACTCTTCTAACTTCAATCTATATTTAGAGATCTTTGATAAAAATAACTGCTAACTAAAAAAAATTAAATTGTCGTCATGCATTTTAATAAATACAAATATTAGAAAAATATTTTTTAAAAGTGTGACTCACTTCTTGAGCTCAATCATTTGTTATAGGTAAAAACACTGTGATCATAATCTATTAATATTTTGCACTAGATAAAATATTGGGCAAGACCAATGACTAAGTAAGAAATAATTAATATTCAGAATGCTTATTGAAGTTACGTTTATAAGATTGGAACGGCTAAACATTATTTGTAATTTATTCTAAAAGGAAAATTAATTCCAATTACTTTAGTGGAGAAATTAAAAAACAACAATTGCTTTCAGTTTTCTATAATATTGATAAGAAATAATATTTCGATGAAGGACAAAAAGTTTACAGCAGTTAAAGTAATAATAATAATAATTTCTTCTCTAATAATTATAAAAATGAGTGCGTGTGAGTGCGTTGGCCCTCTACTAACCTAGATCTACATCTTTTTTACTACAGACTAGACTTTTAGACTAGACAGACTAGACTACTTTTACTAGACTACATCTACTTTAGACCTACATCTAATATAATCTTATAATCTTGGAAAGTAGAAATGTGCATTTCCGAGCGATTTTTTTGTCATTTTATTTGGATGTTTAATCAATTAAAAATTAATCTGAATCAATCTTAATCCTTTCCGAAATAACTTCAAAAAATAGTATTTGAAATAAAATATTATTTTTAAATAAAATATATACCTTTTTTCTTTCTCGCATACTTAATATAGGGAAAGTACAGTACTAACCAAAAAATTCGAAATAGAAATTCTGGCTGATCTCCACGTTTTAGACCTCTAGTTCGAAAAACATATATTTACAAAATGTCCGTCCGTCTGTATATCTGGCTGTGAACGCTTCATCTAGGCGAATAAAATTTGAGTACGGTCATTTTGTTAGATTAGTTGATATCTATCAAATTTTCAACAAAATTCCTTCAGAGAAGCCAGCCCGTTTCGAATATTTGGAAGAACGCAGGAAAATAAATGCATTTGTGGAGAAATTGGCACGGTTTACCACTATTTAATGGAATGTATGAAGATCTCAGAGTTAAGGAAGGACCTGAAGATGGACAATAATGATTTAAGTACAGTACTGATGGTACGAGGTCATCTCAAAACCCTAAAGAATATGATATTAAAGATGGATAGTTTCATTCCAACTGTTTGAGAATGTGCAGGTGGAGAGAAAGACAGCTATTTACTACCCCAAAAGGAATGTTAGTTTGACTTTTCGATCAATGTCAGGTTGGACAATACTTATTGAGCAGTCGACCACAACAAATCCTCTCGATACTGCTTCGTTCAGTGGTGGCGAGGTGGTCGACTGTATGCAAGAAGAAGAAGCCTGTTTCGAATAAAATCTAACACGATAATTACAAAATAAAGAAAGCGCGATGGATTAAATTCGATACACTGAATTAAGATATATAATGTAGATTCTTATTACATTTTTAGCCAAATCCAATAACGGGTTATTATCTGTCGGTCTGTGCTTTCAGAGACATCAAACGTTATAACTCGAAGGCACAATGATTTATTTATATCAAATTTTGTATGGGATTTTGTGAATGCAAGCGTAATTCTGGGAAGAATTTTTTCCCCATCTGAATCGACTGAGAAAAAACAAGTTGTTTCTGCCTGTCATAACTCAGTTTTTATAAAACTCAATCACATGTAAATCAAACTCTTGAACTGTTTTACCATTGTTTTATTTTCCACACTCTCCAACATACACTAGAGGGTTATAACATTTGACCACTTGATGGCGCTACAAAATTAGTAGGCGGAGCGTTCTGCTGAGTTTTTGGCGCCAACATAAGTATATATTCCATCGAGTATTCCAGTTTAGGTATTTTTAAAATTATTTTTATTAAATTTACTTTTAAAGCAATAGACAAGTAAAGTTAGAAAAACCGTTTAAAAATTGTTATAAAATATAAGCTTTTAAACCTGAATTTTTTCTAAATTTTACAATGTATTATTTCTGTGTTGCTTTCAAGTATTTTTTTTTTAACTTTTTCTCATTAAATTTGAAGCCTCCTGAAACTGATTAGAGCGTAAATGAAGACAAATATCTGTAGTTAGCATTTTTTTTTTTCTTTTTTATTTATCTTATTCTACGTTTCTTCATGGATTTTTCCAATCGATATTTTGTTCATTTCCTTATGTTATGGTTCAGAGCTTTCTGGATGGATAAATAGTTTGATATTTTCAGAAGTGAATTATGAATTAATCATTTGATATTGATTTTAATTAATTTCTGTTCATGTAGCTGGCTTTATCTGATATTTAATTTAAGAAAAGCTTTAAAAAACATATTTCATTTTACTATTAAAATGAAGTTTTTTTTTTCTTTTTTTTTTTACAATTGACATAAATTTGACTTAAAAAGTGAAAACAAAAAATTAAAATACAATCTCTATTAATAATTAAAATGAATATGCATATATCTATGTTGATGCTGTACAAGCCAACTATCTGAACTATTGCTACCAAATTTAGTACTTATATTTAACAAAAATTGAGCACCACGGTGCGATTTTTTAAAATTTTCAATTATAACTTTAAAAAAAGTAAGGGAATTTTGGATATCTTTCAAAAATATTATTGCACAGAATAAATTTTACACTGTTTCAAAATTTAAAAAAAAAGTTTTATTTTTAATCTTATAATTCTAATAGTCGTACAGTTTTTATTTTCTGATTTTATAAAATTTTTGGAAAATATTTTTTGCCTAATTTCGTTTCTTAATTATTATTTTGTCAAACTTGAGATTTAAATTGGTCTCATCATTTCCTCAAATATTCAATAGCGTGATTTTCTCCCATTTTTTTAAGCTTTTCTTAATTTCTAAAAAACATCTTTGTATTTTATTTTAAGAAATAAAAAAATTTATTTATTAAAAAACAGATAATAAGTTGTATCGTGATATACAGAATGATAGATGAAATAAAATAGATGAACCTATAGTTACGTTTCTAGTACTGCTATAATATCAGAGGATTAATCTGCATTAGAAAGGTTCATACACAAAATAAACAGAACACAAGATAGTTCAAATAACAAAGCTTTAATGTTTGATTGATATTTAGATATTAGAAATCGTGGATATAAAGTTATATATAAATGATTTAAGGGGTCTCAGAATTCTTGATAATTACCGATGGGAGGAATTTTTTTTTTTTCCAACTTATTTAATTTACAAACGAAACAGTTGTGATATTTGGAAATTCGACTACAGAATACTCATAAACAATTACATTATTTCTCATGTTTTCATTTAATTTCAAGAAAACAATTTAAATGTTGTAAAGAAATATAAATTGTCTGTTTTTCCAAAATCTTAAAAATTGGCACTTTGTTGACTTGTGGGATTCTAAATTTAAAAATTGGACGAAATTTATAAAATTAATATTAACTTGCAGAAAAATGTTCAGTTTTGAAGTTATACTCATTATTTTTATAAATTTAAAAAATAATAATAAATAGAATTTATATAAAATTTTAAGAAAAAAAATCTTATAAAAATTCATGTATTTTTTTTCTATGAATAATTTGTATTGAAATTCATGTATACATTAGAGATAATCTTTTTTTGAGCATTTGTATGAGATTTTGGATCAATAGGATATTTGATTTTTGAGAAATCCTGCTCAGGTTTCATTTTTCGTTTTGTAAAAAATTGCAAAGTAAAAAAAAATAGTAAAAAAAAAAAGTAATGTAAATAAATAAAAAAGAAACCCTAGAAACATAGGCTCTGACCTTGTTAAATATAAGGTATCCGACTACGTTAAAAACCCGGATTATCGACCACATTGACGAATATTTTTGTATTGTTGTTTAGACTTTCTTCTTTACAAAACAGTTTATCTTTTTTTAGAAAAATGATGGCCTGACCTATCGTCCAGGGTCACATATTTTTCAGCTAAAATTTGTCTTTAACTGCAATTTTCATCAAAATTTACTACAAATTTCCTATTTCTCAAAATATACTACATTTTCAAATAATTTTATTGTATTTTTAATATTTTGTATTATAATTGACAATACCTCTAAAAACCTTAATTTTAAGGTGTTTTTAAAAAATTCAAGTTTTCAAAATTTTTTCTTCGAACGTAGTCTGATACCTTAAATTGTTAAATTGTTCTTTTAACATTTTTAGATTTTTGCCCATATGCATCAAATGCTGCGGACGTATGTCTTTTAACATTCTAGCAGAAGAAGTTAGTATTTACATTTAACAGGTGTTGTTTTATTTTCTTCCCAGATAACTATAAAAATTTTCTTAGCATCGTTTTGATTTTAGTATCAAACTGTTCAGAAAAGATGAAACTCTAGCGCATGTATTTTTTTCAAAACATCAAAAAATTTCAAGTTCTGAAACCTGGTGCATAAAAGTGGCTAACAGATAATAAAAATAAAATTTTAATATGAGAATTTCGATTTGAGGTGAAAATAAAATTGTAAAAGACCCAAGGTATTGAAAAGGGTACTAAAAGAAAACTAACCTAAAGCCCTATTTATTTTTGCAAATTACCTCCCATGTTGAATACAATAAATTTGGCCGAAAAATTTTCAGCACTTAACATAATTAAGAAGTATAGTTCTGAATCCAGAAATCACAAAAAGTCAAAAATCAAATCAATAAATTGCCACATTTAAATTTTTATTGTCTTTTTACATCTATGCAGTTATTACACAAACAAGTAGATATCATAATGTATGCATATCCTTGGATACAAGAATACAAGAAGGGGTAGATTTGTGTCGCCGTCTTCCAACAGTTGAAGTTACAGTTATCCGCATCTCCCCTAAATAAGAAAAAAGAAAAATTTACAAAAAATGAGAGGACGTTTTATTTTATGATATTTCAAACGATATATCATTATAAAATACGGAAACAATTTTAATCCATTAAATTTTTCCGTTTATCTAGAATGTAAGGATTATTATAAATATCTGAAAAAATATTCAGGAAATATCTGAGCTTTTCTTATTACTCGCTTTACATCATAGTTAAACTCAAGGAAAATATGTCATTCAGTTCTGTACGATATTCTGTTTTAAATTTAAAAAAAAATTGCGAACTGCATTAATATTAAGGAGCATATGCACATTTACATTTGCTTAATCTTCAAATTCTTTATCTACCTTTATAACCCTAAATAAATTATACAAAAATTAATTACCATAGTGTCATTAATTTCAAATTCAACAAATACTGTTTAAAAAAATTCATAATATGTCATTAAAATAAACATTTGCAGTTTACGTTTTCTATGTAGACACATGCATAGTAATTATAGACTGCACAATGCGTTAAAAAAGGGGCTTTATTGTGAATTTTAATTGTTGTGGAATCTTATTTTTGAATGACTTTCTGAAGGTCGTATCGCTTCGAGATTTACATCAGTCATGAACATCTTTTGGACATTGACAATGCCACAATGAAGAAATATTACAATTATAGTTCTTAATATATATTGTAGATTATGTTAGTTGCTATGAATTAGAGTTTCATTGTAAATTTATAATTTATTGATGTTGAGACAATTTTGCTTTCCCTTAAATCTTCTATATACACTGGTGGAAAAAAAATCCCAACACCAAGAAAAAATTATTGTACAGTAATGAAATTTTAGGAATACATTTGTATAGGAAACATATTTAATTGATTAAAGTTTCAAGATCACAGGTAGAGCCACTGGCGAGAAGAGCCATTTCAAATGTGAAATGTTGGTACATTAGTAACCGGTGTAACCGCCATAATTTTGAATGCAAGCATGCAAACGTGCATGCATTGTGTCGTACAGGTGTCGGATATCAGTTTGTGGGATGGAGTTCCATGCCTGTTGCACTTGGGTGGTCAATGCAGGGACGGTTAATGCTGGTTGTGGATGACGCTGGAGTTGTCGTCCAATGATGTCCCATACGTAGTCGATTGGAGAAAGATCTGGTGATGTAGCAGGCCAAGGCAACATGTCGACACTCTGTAGAGCATGTTGGGTTACAACAGAGGTATGAGGGCGAGCGTTATCCTGTGGGAAAATACCCCCTTGAATGCTGTTCATGAATGGCAGCACAACAGGTTGTATCACTAGACTGAAATACAAATTTGCAGTCAGGGTGCGTGGGATAACCACGTGAGTGCTCCTGCTGTCATAAGAAATTGCTCCCAAATCATAACTCCAGGAGAAGGCTCTGTGTGTCTAGGCCGCAGACAGGTCACTAGCAGGCGTTCACCTGGCCTCCTTCTAACCAACAAACTACTATTACTGCGACCAAGGCAGAACCGGCTTTCATCAGAAAACACAACAGATCTCCACTCCGTCCTCCAATGAGCTCTAGCTTGACACCACTCACGTAGCAAACGGCAGTGGTTTGGAGTCAGTGGAATACACTGTACAGGGCGTCTGGCTCAGAGCTGTCCTTGAAGTAACCGATTTGTAACAGTTCGTTGTGTCTCTGTGGTGCCAACTGCAGCTCGAATTTCAGCTGCAGACACAGTATGATTAGCCACAGCCATACGCCGAATACGACGGTCTTCCCTCTCAGTAGTACCACGTGGACGTCCGGAACCTGGTCTTCTTGAGACAGTACCTTCCCTTGACCACTGCCGCCAATACTCATGCACAGTGGATACATTCCTGCCAAGTCTTTCAGCAATATCGCGGAAAGAAAACCCACCTTCTCGTAGCCCTACAACACGACCTCGTTCAAACTCAGTGAGCTGTTGATAATGGCTTCTTCGTCTTTTCAGAGGCATCCCTGACTAACATTAACCCACTACGTCAAATCTCAACTGTAAATAACGATCATGAACCGTACAGCACTTATTTAAAGCAAACCACATTTGCATGTTCATAGTGTCGCTACTAGCGCCACACTTACGCGGGTAGCTCGGAATTTGAATCGACGTCATCTTTCAGATGTATAAACACGCCTACCAAATTTCGTTTATCTAGCACAGCTCCTTCCTAGTGTTGGGATTTTTTTTCCATCAGTGTATATATTTTTTGGTTTTTAAGGCAGAGCTCTGATTTTTCAGCATATATACGCAAACTATTCGAATTTTTTAGCAAAATTTAAGCTATAAATGGCTTTTACTGCATTACATAAAAAATGTAAGCAATAAAATTCTTCCCTTTTAAGGGCAATTTTTGTCGTTGAATGATACTTCTGATTTAGTTTTACTTCAAACGAATTATATTATAATCGTTGTAACTTTTTTTATAATAAATTTTTGGAAAAAAAAAATTACAAACGATTTTGGGAAAAAGAAAAGTGTAATTTTCAAAGACAAAAGAAACTTTAATTTTTTTTTATCAGAAGAGGTCCAAAATTTATGTTTCCAACGTTATCGGATACCTTAAATAATTTTGCATAGGGGAAAATCCCCAGATATAAATTTTAGGCAATAGATGAGAGAGATATAAAATGAGAAAAAAGTTCTTTTAATTTATAAAAGCATTGCAAGTAGATCAATCCTTATTAAAACGTTTTTTACTCAAATTTTTATTTCAGTCGTTAATAGGATAGCATTACTCCAATAGAATTAATTTTTTTAAATGACTAAATGAGAATTCGAAGTTTATTTTTTCACTTGCATATGCAATTATAAAATGATAAATAAAAGTTTACTTTTATTTATTAATAGGAAAATACCAATTACGGCAAATCAGATAAGTTTAAAATTAAAAAGCAGTGGAAAATATAAGGTAGAAGTTTGCCTTTTAAAACATTCTTTTATAGTTAAAACATATTTAATATATTGCCGTTGATCTGAATGTTCAAATTTCAGCCAAACGATATTCTAAATAATCTGAAGAATTTTTAATCCTCATTCGCTTTTTTATCAGAAAGAATATTAAATAAGAATAAGAAATTAATCAAAACTTTTTAAGCTTTTGCTTCATTTTTTTTAAAGATTTGTTAGAGCTTTATGAATTTGTTATCAGTACTGAATTTTAACTGTGTACTTTTTTCCTTCATTATTTAAAGCGCACACAAATCTTTTCTGTTACTGCAACTGGCAACATTATTTCAAAGGAAATTTCGCTGAAACATTAGCTGAGTAGAATTTGTTGCCTTTATCGATTTTCTCCCATACGATTGCATTTATTTATTTATTTATAAATTTAATTTAAAGTAATATTAAAAGTTATGTATTTTCTTTCAGCGTTCCATTTCAATTACTTTTTATTCTTTTTAAAGAACACTTTCGTAAACATTATATTACGATACACCAAACGTTCATGTGAGAGATAATGGGAAAAAAATTGAGCATACTCTAGGTTCACAGTTGCTCAGTTTTTTAATCAAAGCAAGAGAAAAATGATGGTGAGGTGGTGTGATAATTCCTTTATTAATAAGATTTCAGAGAGCTCATGTCTATTGTTTCTTTTATTAACTAAATTATTCATATTTAATTAATTAATTAAAGAGAAGTTATGTTATTGTACTCAGTAAGACTATAATAAGTGTCACCGAAAAAGGCAATGAATTCTTTTATTCAGGAAAACTATATTTAGTTTAGTTATATCAATGTGCCATTTTAAAACAACAGTAGGGCTGTTGGGGGATGGACCTGGTAATTTTGAATCGCGGTCAGATGACGAGGACGACACCTTAGCTAGTATCCCCTACCTGAGTTTCATATACATCAGAGGAAGGACTTTTGGTTCTCGACCGATTTAACATGCATAAGACTGGCTTACACAACGGTTATTCGGTGGAATTGTGTAGAGAGACTAAAACCCTCCGGTCTAATAAACTAAAAGACCCGGAAAAAAAACACCCTGCTATACTTACGCCCATCTCTTCCTTGCATTCCAATCCCTCTTCACATGGGGGGAGGCCATCGTATGAACCATCGTCGAGTTTCGTAGAACTGCATTTTGCACCTGCACACGTGGAAAAAAAATCAATAAAAACAGTTTCTAATTTTAAAAAAACATGTTTATTGTGTTAAAAATAATAAATATAAAAATATATGTATTTTTTAGTTGTTTTTTTATACAAAAAACATAGATATTTTTATTTTTAACTTATTATTTATTTAAATTGTTAATTCAATAAACACTAGGCACTCTTGATTTTTTTACAAATATATTAACAGGTGGCACATTTTAAATGCAGTCTTAAATTAATTTAATTAATTATGAGAACTGAATGCCGGCGTCCTGGCTTAGGGTTAGCGTGTCTTCTAACTGATCTGAGCGTCCCGGGCTCGAGTCCCAGTTCGGGCATGGTTGTTCTTTCTGTGAGTTGTATGAATGTGTCCCCCTGTAAAAAGGGGTTGTGCCAGCGAAAGTGTATGTCATCTTCATATGAGCTAAAAGTCCGACTTTTGCCATCTGGGTGCTCAGGGGTCTTTACCCTCAAAAGCTACTGCATACCCTTTCAGTGGAAACACGAACACGACATCATCATCATCATCATGGGAACTGAATTTTGAAAATGGTGAAATAGTGCCTCATCATTAAGAACGTATAATTGTACATAATTTCAAGACTATTTCAGCACTTACTAATCTTTACTAAAGCAAAAAACAAACAAACATTTACTTGATGGTGTTTTAAAAGCTAAGCAAATAAAGAAATACAATGATGACAGTTTTTACAACATGCATTTAGTGTACTGTTAAGTAGAATTTTTGCGATTAAATTAAATTAATTAATAAAATAATTTGTTTTTTTTAATTTTTAATTTTAAAATCTTTATTTTATTTAAAATCTTAAAATTTGATTTAAATTAATCTTTAATAATATTGCTTGTTTTATGTCGTAATAAATCAAAATCACATTAAAATAATTTCACGTTCATTTTTGATGAAAACCAGCTACAATCCACCATCCAAATGATTAATCAAATAAAACACAACTTCAATGCAACTTAGGAGCTAAGTATTCTACATTGAGGCTCAATATATTTTCATTAAAAGTTATCAATAAAATTCATTTAAAATATTTGATACTACATCAAGTTTTAATATTATATTTAATATATTTTTGCTTATTTTTACTTCAAATTTTATTGAATATCTGGAATTTTTAACTTTGATATTATTTTGGGAATTTATAAACTTCAATAAACGACGAGAAAGTAACATAAGGAAAGCGCAGAAGATTAAATGAATAAAACTTTTTAATAAAATAACATTATCGTTTTACGTAATGTTATTTTATTAAAAAGTTTAAGTAATTTTTTCCACTGCATTTAATTTATCTCAGCAATCAACAAAAATATTATAAAAGCGCAGACGATTGAAAGAATAAAGTTTTTTAATAAAATAATATTATCATGTAATGATATTTAAGACTAAATGAAAAAACATCTTTGTTTTTTTCTCTGTTTGTTTTCTTGAAATATTTCTTTTCGGCTGTAGTTTAATTTCCTCCAGAAAACTATAATTCACGAATAAACTTGTTAACACCTTAAGTGACTGATTGTAAGAAAGCAGGAACTCATATGCCCAGCGTCATTTAAGCGCGGTTAACAGCAGAGGATCCAAAAAATACAAATTTAATTTATTCTTACGTCCATCTTATTTCTCTGGGGAATTTGCTTGAGAATATTAAGAATGGGAAAAAAAATTATGGTTACCTTTTCCACGTGCTCTTACACAAGATTTTTGACTGCTGCCAGTACTTTTTACGCAATATTCTTTCTCACCACGGCGATCTTTGCATGGAGGACAAGCAGATACTAGAGATGAGATCTGCAAAACAGAAGGTAGTTAAAAAATATTCGATAAATTCTTCAAAGTATCTATTACATTATTTATAGCAATTTCTGTATATTTCCACTGATCATGATTTCCAGAATTCAAAGTCATTCATCTTTTAAAATATCGGGTGACTGAAAAGCTTTGGACATTTCATAAGATTACGTAAATAAAAATGAAATAAATTAAATTAAATTAAAAACCAAAGAAGCACAATGTTTTTCATTTATTTACTACATAAATTCTACTCGATAGGAGATCCTTTGATTGAAAGTCTGAGTTATAATGGATTATGTGCCATGTATTTTAAGAGCCTGAATTTTACAGATTAAATTACAGTTGCAGTTATCCTGCTTTTAATCTTAAAAATTAATGAAATACATTCAATATACATAATTTTAAATATAAATCATGTATAAAGAAAAATCCAGAGGATTCAACCTAGCGATCACACCATTTGGTAATAGTTCGAAATTTTCTGATTCATTCCTTATAGTGCCATCTGTTGGATTATGGTACAAAACAACGTCGTGAAACTAACATTTAGGAATATTTTGGTATTACTAGAATCGGGAAAATGAAAACGTTCTTATTAATTTTTTTACATAACTTTGCAATGTACCCAATCATTTTTGGGCACCCAATATGCAAAGTGTCTCTAAAAAGTTTTAAGCAAGCTTTATTTTATTTTATTAATTTATTTATTACATATTGAAAGGTAAGTATACGAATTATGCAAATAAAGCAAAAAAAAAAATTTTTTTTTAATGAGGTTATGATGTTGAAATAACCATGCCATTAATTTCCAAAATCTAAGATTTAAAAAAATTTATACAATCTTTTTTTGATAAAATTGAGTAGTTAGAAGATTTCTTTTATTACAAGATATCTTTGTCTGAAAAGGACATATGACAACAACAAAAAAAGAAAAGAATAATTTATATTATTAATGGTCTTAGCATTAGAAAGACTGAAGTATATGAAGCGATATAACAAGGAATTATAAGCAATATATATATATATATATATATATATATATATATATATATATATTAATAACAAGGAATTTTAGAGCAAAAATATATATTACCAAGCATAAAAAAGTTATATTTCAAATAAATCGTAGTAATGGACTTTTTAATAATGTAGTTGAAAATATAAAAGATTTTATATTCAAGAATATGACAGCAAGCAACGGCTACTTTTGACTCTGCATTTAAGCGACAAGTCATTAAAGTGAAAATAATGACTCCAGGTGACAATGTAATGTCATCAATGTGAAAATAATAACTCCAAATGGCGATGTAATATTACTAAGATGAAAATGACGATAGTGTAAAAATTAATAAAGCAAAGTTTGGGAGCAAAATATAATGGTATTAAAGGGAAAATAATTAACTCTAGGTGGCGATATATGCCATTAAAACGAAAATAATGACAATATAAGAATTTAAAAAAAGAGAGAGAGAGAAATTTTTGAGCAAAACATATATTGCCGAGCATTAGAAAGTTGCATCTGAAACAAGTCGAAAC
Source organism: Argiope trifasciata (assembly GCA_026543055.1). NCBI lineage: Eukaryota > Metazoa > Arthropoda > Arachnida > Araneae > Araneidae > Argiope > Argiope trifasciata. Next base: position 517,208 of record JAPMOQ010020034.1, on the reverse strand, counting down.
AATCGACCCCTTTTAATGATCCTCTTGAAAATATAACAGACTTTATAATCATTAATCGGTATACAAGCAATCTAAAGTCAACTGCATATAGTGGAGAGATTAAGCCAAAATTTAAAGCAAGACAAAAAAGTAAAAGGCATTATATATTTATAAAATTATACCACATTGAATAATAAATTAAATTTACTTTGAACTATAAAATTATCAAGAAGAAATGGTAAAGAATGGAGATTAATATGTTTTTTTACATTTGATTACGACACATAACTATTTTCGGGATGAATTTTTGGTAACAGTTTTGAATTTCCTTAAAATAGATGTAAAAGACACAAACTAAAACATATCAGTTAAAAATCAAAAGTATTTTTGAAAAAAAAAAAATCTATGGAGAGTTCAAAATTGGTATAAAGCATAAAAAAATACTTTTACTCTATAGAACGTTTTTTTTAATTTTGCAGATAACTTTAGAAATGCGTTACCTATTTTGTGAATTAAGAAATAAACCGCATTTTCACTCCATTACTGAATATTAGGATTTGGCAAATAAAATGGAAGTTCCATTTTTTTGAGCATTAAGCAAAATATCTATAAAACTATTTTAAATGAGCGGGCAAGTTCTTCTTTAATTCAGGAACTGCAAAACTGAGAAATTTTTTTTATGTAAAATTAGAACAAAAAATAAACATTGTAGACGTTATACAACTCTGTTACCTTCTTTTTTTATACAACAGATGGCGTTACTTTATTAACCACAAAGTATGTTTCTCATGAACCTTTTGTGGGGACATTATTAGATTGTATTCTAAATGCATGTAATGTATTTTCGTATTCTCTTTAGTTCTGTTTTGTAAAATGGGGGAACTTAGTGAATTTATGAAGGGTTTCTTCCCTCTTCCCTATATTTTCATTTACGAAGTTTTCCAACGAAGACAATACTGTCAATTATAATTTCAGAATAAAGCATTTAATCACGTAAAACAGAATTAAAACATAAAATTATCAAATACAAAATTCTATTTCATTTTTCCAAATAATGAACATAGAAACAAAATTCAAACAGTTTAATAAAAGAAAAGATGTCCTAAATAAGTAAAAAAATTAACAAAAAGTATTCCCTTATTTCTCCATAAATTGACTTTCCGGCGTAATTATCTAATACTATAATACGAGGAATGGTTGCCAAGTCGAAAATCGCCCCAGAATTAATAAACTCCGGTAAACTTGGGGGTCTGGGGTTTTTGGCCACGAGGAATCGATTGGCGCCGGTTTTGAAGCGCTACGGTCGAGCAGTTCGGAGTTACAGATAGGATATTTTCAAACTTTATTAGTTCGCCATAATGGCTATTTAAATTTTCAAGCGGTAACGTGCTGCCATCTATAGCCAATATGGCGAACTAATAAAGTTTTATGTTTATGCTGTTATAGGCTTATAATGTGTTTCTTATGTATGTATATATGTTTGGTTTTTCTAAATAAGTTTGTCAAAAATATTGAACTTCAACACACTTCAATCTTTACCTTTGTATAGAATAGTTCCCTTTCCAAACTCTAACTTTGTTTAGAATAGTTTACAATAGTGCACTTTAACCGGTTATCTTTTCACCAATGGTTTCACAAATTTTCTTATGACATGTATTGTTTTGATAAATCACAATTGAAAATTTAAATCTTCGAGTTAGCTTCGATACCTGTTTTCTCCGAGCGGAGCTCGGTCACCCGCTGGTAGACTTTAAATAGAATGAAATATTTAGGAAATTGCAGACAATAGATCTATTGAGTATGGAACTGTACATGGAATCATCTTAAAGAGGACGTTTAATCTAAGATCTAAAATAATAAATTTTATTCGCTCTAACGTTTCAGTTAAATATTGTAAGATACACACGCTTCTGAACTAGGCAAATATTACACACTCGTTTCTAAATACAATCTATTCTAAACAGTATTAGATAAAATTGATTGAAGCAAATTATTCCCATATAAACACAAACAAGTAAAGTTGCTTACCGTTATCAGCAAACAAAAGATTAAGAAAATGTTGAATGTCTTCATTTTTCTAAAAGAAGGATAGATGCTTCCAAGTTATAGTTGTGGAAAAATGCTTCTTAGACGATGCTGAGTTCTTGGTGAGGTGCATCTTTATTTATATATAAAGCACCGACTTTCTTTGGCAAGTTCAAACTGTTTTAGGTCTTAATTATTTCTTATAAATCATTGGAAAAATTGACAATTTTATGGATAAACTTGACAATTCATTAGTAACTTCGAATGGCTATGACGCACGCTGACGTTAACAATTTGAATTGCTTAGTACCCTGCTTTGTTTTGTTAAAAACCGAAAGTGAGAAGTTGCAACAATGAAACAGGCAAAACAGTTTTTTTTTGGCTACAATTTCTCTCTCTCTCTCTTTTTTTTTATGAAAGCTGTCATAAACTTTAAAGACCTTCCTTTTTTTTAACAATGGCTTGTTTTGTGGCATATTCGTGAAATCGAATTAAGGCCAGTAAGGTGCCTTAACCCGTTAACGCCCACAAGGTTTAAATAATTTTTTTTATCAAATTTATTTAGAATTATATTGAAGATGCCACAATTAAAAAAACTTTGCTTCTAAAATTTTAATTAATAAGGTTAAACAAAGAAGAAAAAATCTTTTATTTACATTTTCTATTAAAAAAGACTATTGCTTATATTTTTTATTAAGGAACTCTTTTTTTCTGCGTTTTTTAATCAAAACAGTCTTTTGTTTACATTTTTTATTAAAAATTTTGGTTATACATTTTGATTAAAAATTATTTGTTTACTTATTTTTTTATGAAAACAATTATGGAGAATTCGTTTGTTTGTGAATAAACATCAAAAACTTTTTTTAAATGATGCAAAACATCAAAGAAATGAAAATACCTCTCGAACTATTTCAATTATTTCAAAAACAAATGAAATAAAAAATTATTTTCAATTATCGCTCTTTGATTTTAAAACCTGGCGAAATGAGTAATATATACTCTTTAAAAATTATTCAGAAATTTTATATAGCACATAAATTTTTTATGAAAAGTCCTTCCCTCCCCCCCAAAAACAAAAAAAGGAATATGTTGATTTTAAACCCGGATGTGGATTGTTATATTATAAATTAAATCTGCATATAGATTAATCAAGCGGATTATAATTGGTAATTTAATAAGCCTAATACAGAATAATTAATATATAGATTAGCGGACAGTTAAGCAAAGCAAATTTCGGTGTAAGACTCATTTTCCTTAACAACTTGCAAAATCAGATTATTTTTTATTGATATGAGTTTAATTTCCGTATAAGCAGTTTTTAAGTCAGAAAATATGAAAAATTAGAAGTAGTAAGCGTAGGGTAGATACGCGGCGTAGTTGAGATGTTTCCTTCCTGCTGCTTCCGCCCTTTTCTGAGTTGAGCTGTTCCCCTGCTGTTGCTTTACCCTTCCATCTCCCCTCTAAGTTGAAGTGCTTCCTTCCTGCTTATATTTATTTTCCACCTTTTCATCGCCCCATCCGACATTTTTGACATCCTTCATTACAGCATGATTATTTTAATTAATCTCATGAACTTTTTTTTTAATTTGCACTATTCCGTTGCGCAGAATTGACAAAATTTCAATTCCCTGAAATCAGGTTCGAACCAGCGTCCATTCACTGTGCATCCAGCGCCCTAACCACTAAACCAGCCTCGGATTCGTGAAGTTATGGAAATATAAACAATATGAATATTACATCAGGTATTTCAAGTGCTGTCATCGACTGGTGAACATTGCAACAAATAGGGTGTATATATACAGTTGCATTTCGTTTGCTTGTTTGAATACTTTACGATGATTTCTCGTCTTTGGGTATAGGAGGAAAAAATTAACGCATATATTTTAACACTTAGAAGTAATTAAGCAATTACATATTTCTGCGCTTATCTAAAGGAGAAAAAATGTGGTCAAAAGTTTTTTTTTTTCCCCAACATAACTTTGGAACATTCAACTCAGAAAAAAGCTTTTATTTAATCTATTTTATAACGAAAAAAATTAGTTTTTTGTAGCATCAATCGTTTATCGTTCTTTAATTTTGAACCAATTTTTTCTAGTTATTTTTTCCAACAATAATTTCTTTTTTTAATTAAAATTTTAAATATTTTTCATTATTTAAACATGTTTATCAATTGTTCGCTTCTGCCAACTTTGAAATTTAGTTGCTGTCTTCGAACATTCCCACTTTTGAATTTATTGCACTGAATAGATATTTATGCGTATAGAATAATTTACCTTTAAATAGTCTTTAAATATTGATTAAATTTATTTCATTGCTTTTATTTAATTTTTGCGTTGTATTTTAGAGTTTTTAAATTTTTAACACACCCACTTCTTATATTTGCGGGCTTACTACGCGATGTTAGATATGGCGTCCGTTTTAGTATTGTTTTATGTTTCAATTCATTTTGTTATTGATATATTTTATTTAACTTCGTTTTCAATACGTTTATAAAAAGTTTTGATGGAAAATTTTGACTTTTTATCGATATAATAACTATTTGTTTCCCTTGGAAGTTGAAAACAAGATTTAAAAATAAATTTAATAAATAACATAAAAACTCCTACTAACCAATGTATAAACTATTTGAATTTGCCAACAATCATGCTGTCATCTATCGTTTGAAATTTTAAAACAAGTCGTCTTTAAACAGTGAAGAGATAAAATTAGCGCAAAAAGAAGGGATTTCGCATTTCATACTTAAGTTAGGTT
>JAPMOQ010020034.1:490066-512353 GCA_026543055.1 Argiope trifasciata | reverse complement strand
ATATATATATATATATATATATATATTTCAAGTTATAAAAAGAAAAAAATTACCCATCATAAAAATTTAGTTTTATAAATGACACGGAAAATTACAAATGTTTTGTAAGCTTGCAATGACTGTGCCAAAGAAAGGACTTTTCTTTTCAACTATTCACTGAGTTTGTTTTATTGAATGCTGAATATTTCAAGTTTCGAGATTCACATGAAGTTATACTAGAGAGTATAAAAAATAAATGGCTATCCTGTTTATTGAAGCGTTAATAACAAGAAGCACACACTTAATAATTAATAATAACACATATAATGATTTTAAAAAATAGAATTAGAAAATAACATTTCATTGTTTCATGCAAAATCATTACACAAAATTTAAAAAAAATCTGCTACAATTTAAATTAAAAAGTTAAGAACTATTGCTAATAAATAAAAAATAATACACTTTTTTGGCCGTCTTTTGTTTCAATACTTTTTTTCTCCCGTTTGTGTGAGTGTGTGTGCATACCTATGAGTGCTTGTGTGTGTGTCTGTGTGAGACAGAGGGAAAGAAACAAAAAAGTGAAGAAACATGTTGTAAATAGAATTCTAGGAATTAAAAAAAAACTAAATTTTAAAGCCATGGAGGCATTGATACAAAATATGGATAATAAAAAAACAATTCCTCTGGAAAACCCAACAAAAATTAAAAGAGATTTCAAAAGAAGAAAAGATGTTAATAAAAAAAGAAATAAAGATACTATACAGTATACAGGATGGGCATGATAAAAGAAGAGTACAAGAAGATTATTCCAAACTGCTATATGAGTATTAAGCACAAAATAAAAATACCATTTACTTTTTATTTCATATGGTGTTCACTTGATTATCAACATTATTTTTTTTCGATAAAAAAATTGATAAAAAATGTTGTTTCTCATGCTTATGAGGGAAAAAAACACTCGTTGAAACATTGTTTTATATTATTTCTGTTTTTATTGCAAAATAAAAAAAATACATCAGTTTGTTGTCCATGTATTTTTTTTTCGCATACATTGGTTTTTCTTTTATTACACTACTAGCCGCCTTTAGCCACCAGCTGGTTCGCTATGAGTAATGCGTTCTAAAATTTTCAATTAAATCACATATTCATTAGCCTTGGAGTAATTCAGGGCATTAATTGGCCTGAAATTAATATTTTCTTTAAGATGATGGGTGGAAAGTACTAAAAGAACAAGTTTTTTTTAATAATATTCTTTAATTTTATAAATCAGTCTGTTTTAGTGATTGATTTAGAAGATTGGTTGATGTAGCAACTTTTATCTAAAATATTTTGTAAAATTTGGCTCACAGAGCAAAGTATAAAGAAATCTAAAACTCATTATTCATAAATGCAATGTTTGACTCCAGCTACATACGTAAAATGTAGTTATTTTCTTCATTTAGATCAAATTAATAGTATTAAACAATATGTATGCATATTATTAATATTTTACAAATTGGCCATTGGACCGGAATTTGAATGCATATCTCGTATAAATAAAGATAATTTATTGAAATAATTATTTAGATATGGCAAACGATTATAGAAACCTTTGCTTTGCATTTATTTTTTAGGAAATATCACATTTTATATTTATTTTGTTTTATCCAGTCACATGCTAAAAGTTGCATTTCTTTAGATTTATTTTGGGATGATAGTTTTTTTTTATTTGAACTTCCGTCATTGTTTTATTTTATCCAGTTATGTGCTAAAAAAAACATGGTTAAAATATTTCTTTAAAAATTCTTTAAAAATAGAAGCTTTATACATTAAAATACTGACACCATTATAAATCTAATTTTTTAATCTTTAAATTGATGTAAAAATCCTGTTTGTGCAATAATATTTTCGGAAGTTATGGCAGAAAAACGTCGAAATTTCGCTTAAATTTTAATTAATTCAAATTCTAATTAAAAAATTCGAAAAAAGGGCTCGGAGGTGCACATTCCCGACCTCCAAGGTGTACATGTACCGAATTTGGTGGATGTAGGTCCAACGGTCTGTCCTGTAGAGCGCCAATACACACACACACATTGAGCTTTATTATAAGTATAGATTATCTTTAAATATTTTTCGATCAGTAATGTAAGAGGCAGGGATGTTCTTTTCCTTCAGAGCTGCTTGAAATTCCTTGAATCATGCTGGAGATTTCTTTCTGTTCCAAAGTAAGTCTATGACTAAATTCACGATGTCATTTCTTGGTATTCGCTGACCCTTGTAAACAAATTCTTCTTCATGGGTCCGCGATAATGTTGTATAGTTAGACTTTAAGGAATCTAAAATAGTCTTTACTGTGTTTGAATACCTAACTGGTGCAACCATTAAAATTTTTGTTGAAATCATATCTTCCGTTTCTTTCACTCTAGTTTCTAATTTTTCACTTTCATTTGTTTCAGACGTTTCCTGGTGATAATGTTGCCTTTCCACAAATTTTTGAAGAACTTGTAAATATTAGTTTACCTTTTCACTTTCTGGCAGATCTTTCCTTTGACGAATATTTTGCATTTAAGAATCTAAATCAGAAAAAATGATCCACAAATTCTGCCCGATCTTCGGGTATTAAGACCATTTTCTTAGTGTACTCCATTGATGAGAGAGCTAATCACAGATATGGCAGCTGGTAACAAAATAGATTAAAATCCTTCACCGTGTTGAATGAGAAGTTGAATCTTCTTATATACGGATATCCTCCTGTTCGAAAGTTTTCTTATTTTAAAAGGAATGAGTTTATTCCTTTGTTTCTTAGTGAGAGGTACATTTCCTCGAAGTACATTCAGTGCACATTAGTACAGTATTTTAATACTATTGTTTGGGCATGTTTTGAAAACTGAACTCTTCGATTTAATTTTACAAATGGCTTTCAAATACTCTAACTGTTGTGGTGTACACATGGTGATAAGTATCTTGATTGAAAACTGCTCATCAAGGGGTTTTATATACTTCCTAGATATCTAGAAAATGTTTTGACTTTGTAGAAGGAACAATGATGGAAACTTTTCCCACTCAGGTAGGGACACAGCAAATCAAAACTCGGTAAATCTTTTATTTTTGGGCATTCAAAATCATCAGGATTTAATATTTCGCGATCGGTCAAAAATTTAAAGAATTTCTTTTTTTTAAAGTCCTTTTACTTAAATATAGGAAATCGCAGAAATTTTTTAATAGCTTAATTACTTCTTAGTGTTAAAATATATGCCTTAATTTTTCCCCGTATACCAAAAGATTCAAGAGTTCATACTTCATCAATATCTACCCATAAAGGTTAAAAAAGAAATCTTGTTTTAGGTTCTTTTAGGTAATCTTTTTTAGGTTATGATAATATTTTAGGCTTTATTCTTTTCTTTACCCTAACAAAATTTCATTCACTTTTAAATTTTATTAAAAATAACTCTTACATTACAGATTTTATAGAAAGGTACATCTTGATTACCATGGCGACCGCTATTTAAACGACGCCAAGAATAACACCAATTGAAAGTTTGTTGGGTTACCCGTAGTTAAGTTATTTTTGACTGTTTCTTTGCAAGATTTGGCGGGTTTTAGTAGTGGCTGGGGAAATCAAGCTGTACATATTGAAACAATGCTTTAAATCCATTATAATTAGAAAACGTATTCTTTATTTTATATGCAAGTTTAAAAAATACACTGATTATGTATAAATTATATATAAATATGAATTATTATTGATAGCTTTGATTTTAGTTATTTTATTTCCACATCTCCAGGAGATTCTATTAATCTAGATTCTGAAGAATTTAAACGCTTTAGAACTTGAAATGGAAAAAATCCATCCTTCCGTCTGTCTGTGATACTGATAACTCAAAAACACTTTGAGCAAGACTTCTGAAATTTGATAAATGGTATTGACACGAAATTGCAGATTTCTATCATATTTGCTCAGCAGAAATCTATCTGTTCCTCTGTTCGCATATAATCTATCAAGGTAACTGCAAACAAAGAGAACTCTATATATAAATTCATCACACAGATTTAACATCTTTAGTGGAAATACCTGTAAAATTTTGAATCGAATCTAACGAGAGATTGACTCTCTATTGGTCTGCACTTTCGAAATCGTGTAAACTCAATAATTCAAAAAAATCAAAGATTTAAATATAACAAATTTGGTATTTGCTTTTTGTGACTATAAGTGCAATTTTTTGTGAAACGTTTGATTGAACCGTTTCAAAAAAAAAAAAATGTGTCTAAAACACAAATTCGATTCGGAGACGCCAACGATGGCATGATGTATTCACACCAAATGTCAATATTGCGTTACTATTGTCAGGGCCCGGCTTAGCCTAATTGGGGCCCGGGGCCAAAAACTTCTCTTCTATTTCCCGCCCTAAGTACTGAAGAACCGTGCATAGAAGTTTTCTAAGTTAATTTTCTTTAATTAATTCAAAATGTTGTTTAAACTTAAAACTAAAAACAATCTTAACTAGAAGTACCAAATTTAACCATTGAATTTAAAATGCAATCTTACAAAATGCTATATTAGAATGCTTTCTACAACTCTCTTAAGCATCTGTCTATAAGAGAAACTCATATATCTCATAAACTAAATATAAGTACATTTTTGAATGCCAAATATGCAAATTCCTCTACAGTTATTTTCATACGCAGGAGTATTCAATTATTTCTTGCATTTATTGCATACGAACTTTGATTTTGATTGGCAAAATTTGTCCATCGTAAATGCGAAAATTTAGCTGAATTCCGCCCTAGAAAGCCCTAGATTTAACGGAAAATAGATTTTTTAAAATGTTCGTATGACATATTAAGGAAGAAGATGACAAAAAAAAACAAAAAAAACAGACGGATTTTGTACTGTACTATTATTTTGATTTAAAGAAGTTCATTAAGGTATCCGACTACGTACAAAGGAAAAAAAATTTTAAGTTGGATTTTTTAAAAACAATTTTGAATTATGATTTTTAGATGTATTGTCAAGTATAATACAAAATACTATAAATACAACAAAATCATTTGAAATTGTAATATATTTTGAAAAATAGGATTATTTGTAGTAAATTCTAATGAAATTTAACAAAAACGGTTCACACTCTACAAAAAATGGTAATGCAGCAATCCTATTTTTCTTTGAACACAAGTTAGAGAATATAATGATGAAGGAAATGAACCAAAATCTAAGAAAAATTTGTGATGCAAACAAATGGTAAAAACATACGCATATATGAATGTTTCCCCTAAATTTATAACTTAATTTCTCTAAAAACACCTATAAATGAAAAAATATTTCACCAACAATAAAACTTTTGGCTCATTTCATTACCCATATTATTTAAAACACACGCTGGAATTTTTATGTCAATACCTCTATAAGCTATTGAGATATGCTAACGGTGAAGAATTTTTGTGAAAATTGAAGTTAAAGACAAATTTTAGCTGAAAAATATGTGACCCTGGATGATAGGTCAGGTCTTCCTTTTCCTATAAAAAATTAACTGTATTGGGAAGAAAAAAGTCTGAACTTCAATAAATAACAGTAAAAAAATTGCCTATGTGGTCGATAACCAATGCTTTTAACGTAGTCATATACCTTAAAAATGGAGCGTAAAATAAACTTTTTATTCGATTTGGGGGGGGGGGGGCTATGATGTGAGGGTCCGGGTCAACTGCCCCGTATGCCCCTGCCTTAGTAAGGCCCAGACTATTGTACGTCAATGGTGGCGTTTTCTGGCACGGCAAATTTATTAGAGCGAATGTAAAAACGTTTTGAGCAAAGCACTTCAGCTGGTTTAATGAGGTAGCGTTAAAGAGCTCTATTCCTCAGACTATTTATTCAGACTATCTTACTATTGCAAGTTGCAATATTTTCGACGCTGCCTGCTTTATATGTTGCTGCTGCCTTTACAAAAATATTTTACTATAAAATATCGTTTTGGTTCTGATATTGTGCTTGGCTAGAAGATATTGTTCATAAATCAGACCTATTGCACACACATTGATCTTTATATTTTGGTTTGTAAAATTTTTAACAAAACCTGTATCCTTTTCCCCTGTTATTGTATAGAATGCGAATATTTAACTCAAGATGCTTATTTCTATTTAAGGTTGTAATGACGCTTCCATTCTTTTCAGATATTGTATAAAATATTTCTATTGAGCTCGAAATGTTATTTCTGTTTAAGCTTGTAAAAGTTTTCCAAATCCTTTCTGCCAGAATGTTGCAAAAATTAGATATTATGTATTGAAAATAATAATTCTGTTGACTGTTGTAATGATTCTAAACTAATGGGTTTCATTCTGTACAGACAGCTTTTGAAATTGCTCCAATCCTTTTAAGAAGACTAATGATACTTTATTATCATAAAAATCTGAGTTTAAATCCAAGAAATGTTTTTAACAACTAAAAGGACGGCTTAATGTCTAACTAGATATCTGTCCTTCATAAAATCCATCTCGAAATCCAATAAAAGATAATCATCTCTTACTGAATTACTAATTAATTATAATTAAATAAGCAACATTGCATTATTCAAAGTCGCAGTATCCTAATGCCTTTGCAATCGCGATCTTTAATAATATTATAAATGTGAAAGTTTGGATGGATGCTTGTTAGTTACTCAATCACGCCAGAACGGCTGAACAGAATAGGATGAAATTTAATTCAAAGTTTACAGTCAGGAATAGAGCATAGGCCACTTTTTATTCCGGTTCATTGATTGGTTCATTTTTTATTCATTAAAAATTAACTTTCGCGCTAAAAAACTGAGGCCAAATCCGAGTAAGGACGACGACGACAAAGACGAGTAAGGCTCCATTTCGGCTCCGAACAGCAATCAGGTTAGGCTTAGGGGAATTTCGACCGATTATTTCAAACAATTCTGTTTATTTTCTTAGTGTTTGAGGGATTTAAAATCAAATGTTGTTCAGGAATCGAGCTTTCGGATTCGTTCTGAAGTACTTTTAAATTAAAAGAAAACATAATAAAGGAAACAAGAAATTTCTAATCTGCATTGTTTTATCCTAATTGGCGTAGGAAAGTCAGACATGTGCGTTACACCAACTGGCGCTAAAAGTTCACGCGTGATGGTTGGCAATTGCGTTTTCATTTAAATTAAAAGTCTTAAAATTAATTGTATTATACAGTTGTAGGCTATCTCAGTTTCGATCGATAAATAAAATATACTAGACTTTATTTTAAAGAAACACAGACTTGATTTGCTTTTTGTTTTATTTCATGTATATAATGCAAGTAAAATGTTTTTAGATTAGTTGTGTGTTTTTGTTATTAAATTGCATTTATGTTAGATATAAATTTTTTCGTATCTGCTTATACATTTCAATGCATCGTTTTCAGGTTAGTTTTAATTTTTTGATTTGTCATCATTTGATAAATAAAGTGGATTTGACTTGATTTTAAAAAATATGGACTTGGTTTGCAGTTTTGTTTTGTTTCAGTTACATACTGTAAATAAATTGTTTTTAGGTTAATTGTGTACTTTAAAATTGGTTAGGTTGTATTTTAATACCATATATATTTTTGTAAATGCTTATTGTTTTAATTATATGGTTTTTAGGATCGTTTTAAATTTTTTGATTTGTTATTATTTGACAGTTTTTCGAAATGCCCGGAAAACCCAAATCTAATCTTTTGAAAAGGAGTAATCAAGCTTTGGCTTTGACAATAACTTGATGTTGAGAGTCGAATCCTCAAGCAGAATTTAGAAGAATTAAGGAAACGGAGACAGGCTACATCTGGAGATCAGCTGAAAAGCCATAAACGGTATTGGAATAACGGCATTGATCAAACCTTCTTATACATACACATCAAAATTTCCATGCACACGAAGTTGAGGGTAAAAGCTAGTTTACATAATATGAGAGAAATGGAAGTTTACAATGTGTGCGATGCTGCTTACATGAATTACAGTATTTGGATTTTTCACACAAAAAATGAGCTTTCTATCAAATTTTGGATGAAACTTCGCTTACTGAAAGTTAGTCTATATTTGATCCATACTTTTCCGAGTTAGAAAGATATCTCATGCAAGCAAAAAGTTCAAGAAGTTAAGTGAATCGATTTATTTTCCTGAAATGTTTACAGGGGAATTTCTGTATGTACTAAAGTTCTGATTATCTTAAATAATATTTTAAACAATATATATGAAAGAAGTAATCCGAAATCGTAATGATATTGTAAATTAAAATGGAATGTTATTTGTAATTTTTTTCTTCACGAACGAATTAAAAATTCATCTGCAGGTTGAAAAGAACAGAATTATCATATTTGAAGTAGTATACCTTTGACTTGATTTTTATATTGTAATGAAATATCATACATAAAAATGTAAACTAGAGATTATAATTAAGTAGACTTGTTATATACTCAATCTTTTACTTTATATTGAAATGATTTTATTGATCATTTTATAAAAGACATTTTCAAAAACATCTTTTTTTTTTTCCAAAAATTTATCATCATTCTAAAATTTATTTTGTGACTAAGTGATTGACCAAACAAATAAACAAAATGTCAGCAAACTAAATCTAAAATTTTTGTATTTTACCTAAGAGCCCGAACACAAACACTTAGTTACAATTAAATATGAATTATACAAAACAATAACACACATACAGACATGCTACATCGTTGACGGCTTTAAATTAACTGAAGTGTTTTGGTTGGTACCGCTAGAGGGCACGTCTAGTCGTTACAATTTTATTTTATTTGATAAATTAATTAAAAATTTAAAAAATATTTTCTTAACAAAACATAATATGAATATAATTACACTGTTTACTATTATATTTATACTTTTGCATGTTTCTGTGCATATGTACAATCTATCCGACTAAAAATGGCAGTTAATGAGTAGAAAAATTTATTGAAAGTTAATAATTCATTGTAATTATTTTATCCATTAAGCTATTTTTATCTTTTAACATACAAGAATATAAATTTGTTCACTTTATACCACGCAAATGGAATGGCTTTCATCTCCCACCATTTAATTCTTCCGCTCATCTTTTTAGACTATTTTAATTATTCTGCTCATCTATTTATTTTTAAGACTTGCTTGCTAGAACATACAGAAAAGTTCTCATCCAGCCTTACTTTCACACCAGCATTCAGAGAGTGACTAATACAAATGGCTACATAAAAATAGACAGTGAAGAAATAAGTACGAATTTGATATCCTGTGTTCCAGGTTACACCATTCCATTTTCGCATAGGTGAGACACTTTGAAGTGATGTTGTTCCCTTAATATAATGTTAAATGATTGTGAAAGTATAGCTTTAATAAATTACATATATGTCAAATAAATAAGCATGTTTTAAATTATCTATCCTATCTGGATCCATCTGTTTTGATCAAAATTTATTAAATATATCCAACAGATAAAAGCATGGATCCAATTATTTGATTCATCAAAATCTGCTAATTATTAGTTTAATTAGGTCTAAATATTAGGAAATCTATCAATAAGAGAAAACACAGTTCTAATAATCCAAACTATTTTGAACTATTTTCTATGGTCTGATTATCGATATCAGATAGAGAAAAACATGGCTTTCCTATTGTAAAATCTGGCAGCATTTCTTAATCTGGGTTTGATTGTAAGCTAATATTAACCAGAACTTTAATCACATAAATATATTAATTATATTAACTATTTTGATTCAGCTGTTATCTGATTATTATAAAACTAGCCGCCTTTGGCAACCAGCTGGGACGCCATGAGTAAAGCGTTCTAAAATTTTCTATTAAATCACATATTCATTAGCTTTGAAGTAATTCTGGGCATTCATTAACCTGAAATTAATATTTTCTTTAAGATGATGGGCGGAAAGTTCTAAAAGTACACCTTTTCCTAATAATATTCTTTAATTTTATAAAAAAAGTCAGTTTTAACCATCGGTTATTCTTCCAAAATATTAAAAATGTATTTTTTTCGGTGATGTTGCCAAAATATTGAATATGTTTTTTTTAAGAAAGCGAGAAAGGGGAAAAAAATATTGAATTAATGATACAGATATTGCAAACGATTACATAAATATGCCATTCAGTCGGGATTTCGATGCATATCCTGTCTAAATTCAATCAGGTTTACCGTAAATAAAGAAGATTTATTGAGTTAATGATATAGATATTGCAAACGATCATAGAATCCTTTGCTTTGCATTTATTTTTTAGAAAATATCACATTTTATATTTTTTTATTTTATCCAGTCACGTGCTAAAAGTTGCATTTCTTTAGATTTATTTTGGGATGATAGTTTTTTTTTTATTTGAACTTCCGTCATTGTTTTATTTTACCCAGTTATGTGCTAAAAAAAACATGGTAAAAAATTTCTTTAAAAATTCTTTAAAAATAGAAGCTTTATACATTAAAATACTGACACCATTATAAATCTAATTTTTTAATCTTTAAATTGATGTAAAAATCATGTTTGTGCAATAATATTTTCGGAAGTTATGGCCGAAAAACATCGAAATTTCGCTTAAATTTTAATTAATTCAAATTCTAATTAAAAACTGGAAAAAAGGGCTCCGAGGTGCACATTCCCGACCTCCAAGGTATACATGTACCAAATTTGGTAGCTGTAGGTCCAGTGGTGTGGCCTGTAGAGCGCCAACACACACACACACACACACACATTGAGCTTTATTATAAGTATAGATGTCTATCGAAAACTAATTAGAAATTAATTTAGAATTCTCTAAACTATCATCATCTATTTGTTAGGCACTGATTGTTACCAAATATCTATATTATTTTTTAAATTTAGAAATTTTGACTGGTAAAAATACTTAAGAGTGATAAAAATATAAAGCATAATTTTTGGGGAAAATTCAACTTCAAAAAAATTTACTTATATTAATTTTTCGGGGCAATAAACGTCCCTTTATTCGGCAAATATTTAGGCCACGAATTGCTTTTCGCTAAGGACAAATCTCTATCAAAAAGAGAAGAGCATGATTTCATATTTTTCCGTTAGCCGAGAGCAACGAGAAATAGCCAAATAATGTAGAATTCCGCCAAATTTCTAACAACCTTCTTTAATACTTAGCTTGGCGACTTGGCTCGTTTTTGGTTCACATTGGCGTCATTTGAGCCCGGATATCTGATTGTACTCATGATTCTTATTCTCAAATCTTCCTGGATCCACATCGAGACTGAATATTATTTAATCTACAATAGACTAGAGCATAACTTTAATTATCTAAATGATCTTGAACTATTTTTAGAATGTTATTGTCATTAAATCCTTCTAAATCAGAGACGAACACAGTTTTACATATCAAATCTATCTGGATCCAACTATTTGGGTGTAGTTACCATAAAAGGATGTTTATATCCAGAAATCAGAAACAAAATAATAAAAGCAGTCATTTGCAACAATTAAATTTTTATTGTCTTTTCATATCTATGCTGGTAAGGACACAAACAAGAATATATAGGAACTGCGAATAAATCACAAGGACACGTGGGATCATCTTCTCTCTGCAGCTCTTGAAGTTGTAATTATGTGCATTTTCCCTAAATAAGAGAAAAGATAATCAGAGAAATACTCATAATATTTTAAAAAATAAGATTTTAAATTCTTAAGCAATGCATATTATTTTAAATAGACAATTATTAACGCAATGTAGATTAAATGTAATGCAAAATTTTAAGCATTAGAAACTCTAAACACATTATATCTTTTTTCGTTGCCTTTCTTTGGAAGTTTCATTTTCAATTGTTGCATAATTCGTATACTGGCAGTGCTATATATTATTTAACTAATAAAATAGTTTATTTACAGCAATTATTATTTTTAAGGTTAAAAAAATATAATCACATTATTTCTTGTAATTATTTCTTAGTATATTATTGATTATGTAATATTTATTAAAAACCTTAAGTATTAAAAATATATCCTTTCTGGAATTCTTTAAAAATTATATACAAATTCTTCTTTCTTTAAAAGTTATAGTTTTTTCTTAGTCTAGTCATTTGGATTCTTTTCCTTTTTTATAATTCGAATTCTGGATGCATCGAATTTTTTCTTACAGCCCTGTTGATTCGGAATTATTGAAATCTCACAACAATTTTTAATTCATAAGTTTTAGCAAGTTTTATTGTCTAAATAAGTTCCAAAAGTTGAATTATCATATGGACGACATTTTCTTTCAATTAAACACATTTTAAATGCTCTGCTTGGCAGTTTAAGATGTGCATTGCAAGAGTATATGCTCATACGAGCACTGGAGTAGAAAATATGTGGCAATCATTTTGATAGAATGAAATAATATCCATACTTTTAAAATTTTTACATTTCCCTAAACAAATTTAAATATATTTTATTGTGCTATATTTCTACATGCATTACTCTATATTCTTTAGTTATACCTCTAAAACTGATATTAACGTTTTGTAAACTGGAAAAGATTTGTATTTCTAATATAAACTGTGACTATTGATTTGAGAGAAGTTTTGGATGTAAAGCTGAAGAGTCCTGGTTATCAAAGTAGAATGAATCATATTGTATACAATCATTGCTTTGAGTCTTCGACCTGAAGAAAACACAGTTCAAATAGTTAGAGAATCGAAGTCACCAAAGTATGATAAATTATGTTTTAATATTTCTGATGCTCTGAGTCTTTTATCACAGAGAAAATCTCAGCTGAAACGATAATGAGTCGTGGCTATCAAAGTCGGATAAATCGTCTCGTATGCCTTCTTTGTATTGTGGTTAGCAAGGAAGAATAAGACGTCTTGTAAACAACTCTTTAATTTGGAGACAGTCTTAGACTGAAAAGCTAGAATCTTGGTTATCAAAGTAGCATAAATCGTCTTGTATGCCACCTTTGCATTGTGCCTTGACCTTAGAGAAGATTTTAAATGAAAAGCTAGAGTTTTGGTTATCAAAGTAGGGTAAATGGTTTTATATACTCTCGTTATAATAAATCTCACCTGAAAAGCTGAAAAACCATGATTATCAATGTAATATCAGGTAATTGTCTGGTATGTTACTGATACACTGAGCATTTGGATATAGTTGAAATTCTCAGTCAAAAAACTAAAGAAAAACTTTTAGTATGCATGTAAATATGGATTTTTAAAAAATGTTTTAATAAAACTTTTAAATTTCTTAAAAAATTAATTGTATTATTTCAAGTGCCGACCCTTACCATTTCAATCAAAATGTATGTTAATTCGCATTAAAAAGAATTTCTGTCTAGGAATTGATCCTTTTTATCTTGTAACAAAGCCTATTTGCGTTGATATACGCTTCTTTCTTCAAATTTATTTAATTTGCAACATATACATTTATTGAACCCAGCAGGAGGAAAATTTTTCGTTTTTCCAGATGAAGCTCAGATCTAAAAGTGGACACTTCCATTCAAATGTTTAGACGTGTGTAATGAGAGCAAATTTCGAAATTGAGTGTGATTGTGTTTTTCAAGGTTTGTGGATATTGCATACGTGAAATTCATTCTGCGGGGACATTTGAACAAACTGAAACACATATAATGGGTAGCTGGATTTGATACTATGGATAATGGGCAATCTCTAAATATAATGAATTTTTGTTTGTGACGTGTAACTAAATATCTTGTTGTTGTTATGGTTTTCCAATGGCACTTGTCATTGACAAGCCCGCTGATTGCAATCAGTGATTTTAAGCCTAAATAAGCGTCCCTTGTTTTTCAGTAGCGCCAAGAGTATGACTTAGCTGTTTCATGCTTCACTTTCGCTTGCACAACCCCTTTTTACAGGAGGGAGCATTCACACAACTCACAGATAGAACACAGAATAACAAACATGCGCGAACCGGTATTCGTACCAGGGATGACCAGAACACTATGAAGACACGCTACTCCTAAGTTCGGACGCCGGCAAACATCTTGTTCATCCAGCATAAATAATTATATACTGAAGTGACAAAAGTCATGGGATAGCAATATGCAAATATACAGATGGCAATAGTATCGCAGCGAAAAAGTATAAATGCACAATTCGTTTTCCAGAGCTTTCATTTGTGTTCAAGTTATTCATGTGAACAGGTTTTTCGTGATTTATGGCGGCACGACGAGAATAAACAGACTTTCAACGTGGAATGTTAGGTGGAGCTAGACGCATGAGTCATTCCATTGCGGATATCGTTAGTGAATTCCACATTCCGAGATCCACAGTATCGAGAGTGTGTCGAGAGTATGACATTTTAGGCATCACATCCCATCATGGACAGCGCAGTGGGCGACCGCCTGCACTTAACGCCGACGTTTGTGTAGAATGGTCAGTGTTAATAGACACGCAACACTTCGTCAAATAACTGCAGAAATCGATGTGGGACGTACGAGGGACGTGTCCGATAGGACTGTGCGACGAAATTTTTCTTCCTTGGGCTATGACAGCAGAAGACCGACTCGAGTGCCTTTACTGACAGCACGACATCGCCTGCAGCGACTCTCCTGGGCTCGTGAGCATATCGACTGGTCCCTAGACCAGTGGAAAACCGTGGCATTGTCAGATGAGTCACGATTTCAGTTGTTACGAGCTGATGGTAGAGTTCGAGTGTGGCGCAGACCCCACGAAGCCATGGACCCAAACTGTCAGCAAGGCACTGTTCAAGCTGGTGGTGGCTGCATAATGGTGTGGGCTGTTTTTACATGGCATGGACTCGGTCCTCTGGTGCAACCGAACCGATCATTGACTGGAAATGGTTATGTTCAGCTGCTTGCAGATCACTTGCAGCCATTCATGGACCACACAACGATGGGATTTTTATGAATGACAATGCGCCATGTCACCGGGCCAGAACTGTTCGCGATTGGTTTGAAGAACATTCCGGACAATTCCAGCGCATGATCTGACCACCTAGATCGCCCGATATGAATCCCATCGTGCATTTATGGGACGTCATCGAAAGGTCCGTTCGTGCCCAAACTCCTGCACCATCCACACTTTCACAATTATGGACGCCTATACAGACAGCATGGCTCAATATTCCTGCAGAGGACTCACAACGACTTGTGGACTCCATGACACGTCGAGTTGTTGCACTTCGCCGGGCAAAAGGAGGACCGACACGATATTAACAGTCATCCCATGACTTTTGTCACTTCAGTGTATAAGTTAGATTGTTGTTGTTGTTGAGGATACTCAATATATAACAATACCTGGGATTTACCTATGACAGGACAATACCTAAGATAACAATATTTAACAATACCTCAATGCTACCTTTGATTATTTGATTAAATCCCTTTCTTCCCCGATTGCAAGATTCCAAGAAGAAATTTTAATACTTACACCCATGCTTTCACTGCATTCCAATCCTTCTTCACAGGGTGGACGACCCTCATATACACCAGTTTTGTATAGAGTATTGGTGCATCTTCCACCTGTCAGAAAAACAAAAGTGTTTACTACTGAATTGCATTAGAATAAATGAGTGGTAGTGTTCTTCACGAAAATTTCTCGCATATTTATTAAAAGTGTTATCCACCATTCCGCGCAAAAACAGTAGAATTTCGGTAAGGCAGAGAACGTCTTGTATGGCACTTAAGTACAGTAAAAGCTCCTTATTCGTGCTTCCTTTATTCGCGTTTTTACCATTCGCGTATTTAAAAAATGCGACCCAATTCCTTTATTCGCGACTAAAAATTTCTTTATTCGCGGATCTAATAAGTACATACATACTAATAAAGAAGAACTGAAGTCACACACGTTGAAGGCATGCTATAAAAAACCGTGGACTGCTCTGACTGCGGAAAATGACGAAGAATCTGTGCAAGTTCAAACTTTGACTGCAAACATAGCCGAAATCGCGAATGGAATAGGACGAGATGGGTTCTGGGAACTGCTTGAATCGCAAGATGAAGATCTGACAGAAACCGACTTGGAGGGAATGTTAAATTCAATTAAATATTAAATTAAAATTAAATTTTTAAGAGGCAAATTGCTAATACGACTGCTGCGTATCAGTCTGAATGGAAGGAGTTTTCGAAAACTGCCAAGCAAGAGAAAATGACAAAATTCTTCAAACTATTGCCTAAGTCTTAAGATAATTAATCAAAATGTTCAAAAACTTCAATTAAATTGATTTTTTTATATATTTGTTTTTATTTTTTATTTTGTCACCTAGGAACGTATCCCCTGTAATCCTTATAAATGACAGGCCACTGTGGTTTGGTGGTAAGGTCTCGACTTCGGAACCAAAGGGTTTTAGGTTCGAGACTCTATTCGAAGAACCGTCGTGTGAGGGGGTCTTTTGCACGCTACATCTGTCAGGCCAAATATCCTCCCGCTGGTGTGACGTGGTGTGGAGAGAGGGGTGCCAGTTCAGGTGTCGTCCTCGTCATCTGAGCGTGGTTCAAAATTACAAGGTCCGTTCCAAAATAGTCCTCGTGTTGCTTTGAAACGGGACATTAATATAACTAAATATAACTAAACTAAACTAAACAAAACCCATATAAATTACCATTCCATATTCACGATTTCTGTATTCACGGCATATTTATGGAACATATACCGCGCGAATAAAGAGCTTTTATTGTATAGTGCACAATGAGTTGCAAAAATATTAATTTTGGTGAAAATTAAGCACTTTTATAAAATCTATCGTTCAATACTTAACGAGGGTTTTTTTTTTTTTTTTTGTACATTATTTTCTGGTATACGGTTAGTAGTACCCTTAATCAAGTTTCTTCAAACCAACTGGAACCAAAATTCGACAAAGAGTCACAAAATTTCATACGAAATTTGGTATATGTAAGGCTATGTGTTTTGGAATTATCGCATTAGCGTGTTTTTGAAACTATAGACCAATAGAAAATCAATTCCGTGATGTATTGAGTTCAAATGGGATATATTGATACTTAAATTGTGTTATTCATGTACAAAATTTTCTCATTTAGCTCTCTCCATTTTGTATCTGTTGTGCTCTGACAGCAGAACAAACTTCATCCGAATGGATTTCACTCAAAATTTTATAAAAATCTACACATTTTCTGTAAAGACCAAATACCACATTTCAGCATCCCTTTGAAAGCATTTTTGAATTGTATTTGTCACAGACAGACGGGTGACAGAGAGACCAAATCCAAAAATGTTAAATATATTTTCCTAACTTAGGGATGTCTAAAACGTGAATATTTGACAAAATTCTAAGTTCAAATTTTTTTGATGAATACAATACTTTTTTATGCTTTGTATACGAAAAAATAAAAATGGCAAATAATATTAAGTTTATGCTTGTTACTATTGGAGATTGTGAGGATTGAACTCTCAACCTTGTGGTTCATAACCAGATAACATGGATATAAGATAAAATTGACCTCTCAATCTTGAAGATGTTATCTGGCTTATAAAGCTGCCGAAGCAAAGCTCCCCCTCTAGTGTGTCTGAGTTACGATGAACGATGTTTGTTGATACTTAGTGGTGAGATATTGGCTATTGAATCTAATGCGCCTAACCTATTTTTTATTTGCTGATTATTTATCACCTTTATTTATTTATTGACCGATTATTTATTGCCTAGTTTAATTGGCTGATTATTTATCACCTTTATTTATTTATTGACTGTTTTAATTTATTGGCTGATTATTTATCACCTTTATTTATTTATTGACTGATTATTTATTGCCTATTTTAATTTATTGGCTGATTATTAATCGCCTTTTTTATTTGTTGCTTGTTTATCAGCTTTTTTAAATTCTGTTTTGTAATCGTTATATACTAGATAACATCATCACGATTGAGTGGTCACTTTTGTCTTGTGGTCATGTTATCTGGCTATGAATCATAAGGTTGCGAGTTCTATCCTGGTGATTCCAAATAGTAACAAACTAATTATATCGCATTAGCATAATAGAACAAAATCAGTTCATCCGTACTAGGAGAAACAAGATACGCTTGCACTAAACAGTGAATACTAAATGTGATTACCTGACCTTTGTTTTTTAATATTCTAATCATTAATTTTCAAATTAACTCCCTTCATGTTACAGATTTAAGAGATTTTATTACAGATTTTAAGTTTAAGAGATTTTATTACAGATTTTCATTTAGAACTAAATATGTATGTTCAAGTTTAGTAGCGAATCGTTGATATATCCTAGTGTAACAGTTGCAACAAAATAAAGCCTTATTTCTTTTTTTCCTGTTTGCAAATAACTTTTCAAAAAACATTTCCTTTTTTATTATTCTGAGGATGATTTTTTGTTGCCGTTCAAAGTCTATCCTGGTGATCACAAAAGTTGAAATAACGTTGCAACATAAAGTTGCCGATAAGGGATATACATGATTTGTAGAGGTGACACCACTTTCCTTCCAAATAAAATTGTTATGGTACAAGAAGAAAAATAATTTTTTTTATATTTCTCATGAATTTTGGCTTTGCGGTGGCAGCATCTTCTAATTGATTTTCCGATTTCTTAGTATGTTCAATAACGTGTACCGTTATCACGTCCGAAGCATTAAAACAGCAAACTTTTTTTATCTTTTCAAAAATAACTTTTCAAAAACCTTTACCGTTTTAAGCATTATTATTATTATTTTATTTTATTTCAATCTTGCTGCCATTTCCAGTTTATCTAAAATTGCCAAAAAAAGATTGTATATGATATGTAGAGATTACAGGGGGATTAGACTTTAAAGAAGCGAAACCTTTAAACCGAAACATACTAGCTTTAGACTAGGTTCCCCCATATCTGTATTCCGCTGTCTTTTTGAATTTTACCCTTAATTTTACAGAAGCGATGGCAGGCGCATAGAAAAATACATTTAATATCTCTGCAATGCGCTGGTAAATCTAGTAAAAATATTTTTATTTTTATTGTTTAAAAATATTTTTACGATATTTCTAAATATTTATTAAAAATGAGAATAAATACTGCATCGAAATAAAGAATTTACTCTTTGACTTTCAAAATGGTTTAAAAATAGATTTTTGTGCCTCAATACTCTCCAAAGTTACTGGGAAAAAATTCAATTATTTTAATTACTTTCAAATTGAAAATTAAATTAATTTTTTTAAAAAAAGTGAACGAGTATTTGCCATCTAAAAATAATTTGTATTAAATTTAACCAGCGGGTGACCGAGCTCCGCTCGGAGAAAACAGGTATCGAAGCTAACTCGAAGATTTAAATTTTCAATTGTGATTTATCAAAACAATACATGCCATAAGAAAATTTGTGAAACCATTGGTGAAAAGATAACCGGTTAAAGTGCACCATTGTAAACTATTCTAAACACCGCTTGAAACCTATTAGGCAATAGACAAAGAAAATTTAAGTGCTTCCATATATAGCCATTATGGCGAACTAATAAAGTTTGAAAATATCCTATCTGTAACTCCGAACTGCTCGACCGTAGCGCTTCAAAACCGGCGCTAATCGATTCCTCGTGGCCAAAAACCCCAGACCTCCAAGTTTACCGGAGTTTATTAATTCTGGGGCGATTTTCGACTTGGCAACCATTCCTCATATTATAGTATAAGATAGATAGATAGCGTTTCGTCCTGTAAAACATTTGGATCGAATTTTATCATGAATTGTGTATTATATACGGCGCATGACGCAATATACAAATAGTACACCAACTCGTAAATTTATCAAATTACATTTCGAAACATTGTTTCAGAGTTAATTATATAAAATCGGTCCACTTCTTTATTAACGAATAAACATCAACACATAAAAACTGAGCAGCTTACCTTTTTGAGATGCAGCCTGGCAAGCTTGAAAACCTATAAATTCAGTTTTCACACAAAATCGTTTTTCTCCCTTATGATCTGGACATGGAGGGCAAGCCTTCAACACCTGGGCACTAATCTGGAAAAGAGAAGATGGTAAAATTTTATTTACCAGAAGATTGCAGACCTTATTCACCATGATTACCAATCACCAAGAATCATGATGTGAAGTGATCGCAACTCGTTTCATTCGCTCATCATATAATGCATTTCTTCTATAAATAAAAAAAGAAATGACGATATTATGATTATATGCAAAATTAAGAGTTGAATTCTATTTGTTGTGCCCTCGATTTGCCACCAGTATAGTAATCCGGAACAAGCTCAGTTCAGTTCAGATAAGTTTGGTAGTGTTTAAAGATTGGTTCTTGCCATTCAGCCGCTTTATCGCCATTTTTCTTTTATCCTTGTCACAAACTCCTCCCATCTTGGAACTTTGGAATTCGACAGCAGCGCCACCTTACTTCAGTTGATACCGAGACCTGCCAAAGACCATCAATAGATAGTCTTCGGGTGAAATAGAAACTTAATTTTGAGAAGCTTTTGATTTTAAATGTTGTTTCGTGTGCATGATGTGATAATAAATGTTTCTTCTCCAAGATTATGAATTATTTGCTTGAAAGCGAAATGATTACTCAACTATTGTGGTGGTCTTGGAAGATAAGGTAAGGCTGATTACCTTATTTGAAATATTTTTTCATCATTTTTTGCTGATAAAATGATAATCTTATTAAATGATGCAGAGTTCTGAAAACGCTTGACCAAAAACGCACAAAGAAAGGCGATGCATCGAATTTAAACTGAAAACGACAAACAGGAAAGAGATGGCATGGGAAGCTAAAAACATGCAATACGTGACGATGCAAGAATACCAAGAGCAAAACGACAAAATAAATTAAGGATCAGAAAACAGCTGAAGAAATTTGATGATGGCATTTGTTTTCCTCGGTGCATCTTCTGTTAAAGAGCCAAAAGAAGGAAAGGGATCCAACTCCCATTCGCTTTCGGAGTTGATCAAGAAAATTAAGGTATTTTTTACGACGAAAAAGAATAGGTTCTATACCTTCAATTTTATTACAAACAATGCAATTGGATGAACTGGAATGGAACAAGTAATTTTCCAGCAAACCTAATTCTGATTTGTTTATTATTTTAAACTATTGTAGAGTTGTACATGAACTTGAGCTACTTCATGAGAAATGTTAAATTAAAATTAATCCTCAAATAAATGTCGATTAAAGAATTTAATTTAGTTGTGTATTATAATTAAAAGTTTTTCATTGCTAATAAAGCATTATTGGGCTATTTCTAATGTGAATTATGAATAAGCTATATTTATTATTCTGCAATTTTTTCTGAATTTATTTAATTAGAATAATTTTTTTAGTACATTTATTAGAACTCAAAGTAAAAAATAACTTTCATTTCTGTTTTAATTAAAATCCTTATTTAATTTTGCATAATTATTTTCAAGAACAGAAAAAAGCATTTTTATAATATTCAAGAGATCCATATCATTTTATTTCACTCTTCTTAACAAGTGAATTTATTATTTTATTTTAATTTAAAACATCTTCTGGGGGATTTAAAAAAAAAATCATCTGCAATATTAATGTAAAATACTCTTTGTAATTTGGTAATTCTATAACGGATTTTTTTTCTACTGAGCATCGGAATTCTTGGTACTTTTTTAAATTCTTTTTCTAAATTTACGTTTCCATAATTGATAATTCATTATAAGCAACTTCAAAATTACCGAAAAATTTCGTAGTATTTTAAAGGAAATAACTAAAGCGTTTTCTCTCGAAATGAGCGACAGATTAAATGAAGTAAGTACCTTGATTCTTTTAGATTTTTTCTGAAAATTATGCATACCTAAAAGCAAAGCTAATAGAGCCACACTTTTTTTTTTAAATTGTATTATTTCTGTTATCTTCAGAATCCTTGCGATCAATGTGCTAACGAAGCTACTAGGTTCCAGTTCCCGAGCTAGCGAAGCCGTAAGAGGTTTGAAAAATTGTCCTCGATATTTTTTACAGATATCGAAGATATCAATTGCTTTAGTTTTGCTGTCTTAATCACAGACTTCAGAAATTTTTATTAATTTTTAATTAATTTAAATTTTGTAAAAATCACACTGAAATAAACATCAGCGGGGTAACTCTAGATCTTTTTACAGCATCAACACAAATCTCATTTTTAACATTAGTAGATTCATTATGCTTCTCTAACGCACTGGTGGTGTTGAAATTCAGTCTAGTTCGTCCGTTGGACTTAACAATAAATTTTTGCAAACATATAATTGGAAGGATGAAAACAAGAATCTAAGGGCGGCTCTTATAAAAAATATAATTTCAATTATTTAAAAATTATGCGAAATTTTAGCATTTTTCGCTACAATTTCAGAAAATATTATAGCACAAATGTAGTCTTAGACAATTTTTTAAAAAATTGAGGTTTTTTTTATTTTAATATTTCTATTTAATATCTTATTTTTTATTATCTATCCTATCCTAATTTCTATTTAATATCCTTCTAACTCTTAAAA
>JAPMOQ010020034.1:390276-484854 GCA_026543055.1 Argiope trifasciata | reverse complement strand
ATTATTATTTACTTATTAATTTTTTTATTAGAATTATGTTACATTTTTTAAAGGAAGTTCTTCTAATATATAGAGAAAATGCAAAACTGATGAATCAATTCCTTTCAAGTCATTCAGAAATAAAAAAATTTAAAAAAGAACATTTTTAATTCAAAAAATTGTATTTGTGTGTTCTCTTCTCATCAAACGAAACTTGAAAATTAATTGTCTTCAGACACTCGGTAAAAAAAAGCCAATATCTTGAGAAAACTAAAAATATAAAAATAAAGTCCGCAGTGACCTTAATATAAATACAGGTGATTGCAGGTTATGTATATATGTTATAGATCTAAAGAACTGGGTTGAAATAAATCCAATCTTATATAATTATTATTTGAAAAGAAAAAAAAAAGAGGGAACACTGTTAACTTTTCAAAGTAAGAAAGTTAATTCATACTTTGAAAAGTCAATATATTCAATTACTTATAATACATAGGAAATTTTATCATTTTTCTACATTCATCAGAATAAATTATTCAACAAGTTTAGTTTAATTATATTAACATCCCGTTTTAAAGCAACACGAGGGCTATTTTGGGACGGACCTCGTAATTTTGAACCAAGATCAGATGACGAGGACGACACCTGAACTGGCATCCCCCTCTCCACACCACGCCAGCGGGAGGGCATTTGGTCTGACAGATTTAACGTGCAAGAGACCCCCTCACACGACGGTTCTTCGGTGGAATCGGGTCTCGAACTTGTAACCCTCCGGTTCCGAAGCCGAGACGTTATCACCAGGCCACCGCGACCCCTAAATTATTCAACAAGGTATGTATTTATACCATCTTAAAATTCAAACTCATTTTCAATGATGCAGTTTCATTTCCCTGTAATTTTTATCTAATTTTCGCCAATTCTTTTTCCAAATTAAAGAAACAATAAAGTAAATGCGGACGATTGTGAAATAAAGAATTTTATCTACATTTTAAAAAGTATTCTGGTTTAATTGGCATTCATATTTTAATTAAAAACATGAAACACTTAAAGTATTATATACATAATATTTTATAAAGAAAGTTCTTTTTATTATTATCGAGCTATTACTAACGAAATATTTTTATTACCAGCAAAGTCAGATGCATAAACCAGTAGTTTAATCAATGAATACAGGCCTAAAAACAAGAATAAACAGAAAACTGACAAAACATTATCAACCCCTCTACATAAAGTCAAGGACGTATATGTCTATCCCTTTATATTCCCTTTATTGTTCTCTTCAATGAACTGTTTTCTGAATTACTGTTGCAATTCCCCCTCCCCCCTTTTTAATGATAGTAGGGTATGTTCTTTCTAGAAAGAATTTTTTAAGTCTTTCAGCTAACCATAGAGTTGAAATAGTGACATATATCAACTCTATGCAGCTAATTAAACACGAATAAGACCTCACTGATTTGCAAGCCCTCAAATCTGGGAACATGAAATAAGTTTTAAAAATATATTCATATTCTGCAATTTAAACGAATGTTGATTTTACTTAGAATATGTTCAAGTAGAATATCCCAATTTAAAGAAATGTCTTTGCACAACAATAACTAAATAAATAATAAAAAAAAATTTGGATAACCTAAAGTTGAGCTTAGGCAGTAGCCTACTTTACCCATTCGATAATCTGGCTATGTAATCACCGACCTAAAAACCTAAAAGAATTTTAAAAAAAAGGATTATAATCAAACTATCGGTATTAAAATATCTTCTGAACGCAAGAGCAAAAGCAATATAAAATGTTTAAATTTAATTGGATGTGACTGTTTTTTTAAATGTACAGGGGAAACATTAATATCTTGTAAATATCAAAGTTATTTCGCTTATAGTCATTGTAAGATATATAAAATGCGTATGTAAAAAATGAACTCTTTAATATGTAATTATACATATTTATATTTAAAAAATGACTACATTTTATTCAAAAGCAATATGATATTGAATTTGTGCTTCTTTATATGTATGCTTTATTGTTAAATATTTTTCTCCATCAGAGCTATTGTAAACTAATATTTTCCAAATGAAGGAAAATGCTACTCCATTTTGCGTAGTTATAATATTAAATGTAGCATATGAAAAACTGAGGCACTAATTCATTGAACAAGTGAAGTGCATACTTAAATAGAATATTGAGTACATGTGTGTGTGTGTGTGTGTGTCAGCTTTTCTACCGAATATGATGCAAACTATTGGCTGAATATCCAATAATGAAATTAGATGTCCGATTAGCTCTCATTTTACCATCCGCTGCTCCAATTTCTTTGTTGACCGACAAAGAATAGTCGACAAAATGCGACATTATTAATCGGTTATAATGCCAAATGTTAAGCAAATCTTATGTTCATCTTATGTTCTAGACAGTTTCATCTTATGCTCGCCAATCTATTGGCAGAACCTTCACCAAAATCTGTCGCGTATATATCTTACTCGACCAATCAAAAATAGTCGTCAAAATATAACATCTAATTTGATGCCATTTCCTCGCATTTATTGCCAAATATCGCGTAAATGTCAGTAGAATCCGTCGCATCGATTTCTTAGGTAAAAATACGACTACTACTTATAATAGTAATAATAACATTTGCAAATGCTTTACCTTATTCACTTTTGCGTTTCGTCGGTTTTCCTGCCGAATGTGATACAAAATATAGTCTGAATATCCGACGATTAAATTCTGTCGAACTATAGTCTGCAAAATATGATCGACTCATTTCACCCCGTCGGTTATTATGCCAACTGTTGAGTAAACTATCTACTGAACATGTGACAGTTCCATCTGAAGTTCGATAATCAATCGACCTAACTTTGCATTGATATTTTAATCGCCTCACATAGAATTATAGGAAAATGTATTCACCAATCACCTTGTCGATTATTTGTCTAAGGCTTTCATTCTACCAATTTAAATCATTCTTCTGATACTTCGATTGGTTATGATACTTTAATTCTAAGTTGGGTTTTAAATTTTTATATTCTTTAATACTAAATTCGCAACACCTGCGTTCTGAAGTAATAAGACTTTTGCCGTCAAAATTCTCAACTTCTTGCCGATGGGAAGGGGCATTTGCCCTCCCTGCCCCCCACCGACTGTCGCCGCCACTGCTTCAGACAAAATTTGTAAATTTGTATTTAAGTAAAATGTATTTATACGTTCAAACTTAAAAATTTTATTCCATTGAGCAAAGTTTGTACAGACGAAATTTGTCTGTCCGGCTATTAGAATATAATTGGTACCAAAAAATAATTACAAAACGAAGACTAGAATGAAATAATGTGATGAATAAATGAATCAAATTCAATGGGCAGATTCAATATCTGTTGTGTAGATACCTTTTAGATTTTAAACCAAATCCAATAAAGATTTGAAAATCCGATGAACAGTATTTTAAGAAGTATGTGAAAGCATAATCTGGGATGACAGACTTTGTTTCTCTACCTCTCATGTTTATATTCAAGTTCAATGGCCATAACATAAAGGCAATGACTTAAATTCATCAATTCTGGTATGAAATTTGGTGAACAAGTATAGTTTTAATCAAATTTTTGTTTCAATAGGAAGAGACAAACACATCTAAACCTCAAATCCGGTTTTCGGATTCTTTTAAATGCATGCCAGGAATTAATCGCCAAAAACATAATCGATGAAATAAAAGGCTGAATTCCCGCGAAAATGTAAAATTTCATAAAGTATTGAGAGCCAATCCCATTCAGTGTTCGATGGGATAACATTTTTATTAGAGAGTATACGAGAAAGTTTTAAGGGGACCATTTCTGCTGGTTATTTTAAATATATAGCTTTAAAAGGTGTTTACTAGAACAATACTTTTATTATATCACTAGCTGGTACCCGGCGCGTTGCTGTCGCAGAAGAAATAATCTTGGAAATATCGCTTGGAATTTGAAACAGTTATCTTGTGTAATTAAGAATGATAGGAAAAACGATATTTATTTTCTGGTCAGTAATGAATACATTAATTGAAATTGAGGAATACATAAAATAGAAGCATAAATAGTATTCATTCTATTTTTATTATTCTATTCTACAAACAAAAATTCATTTTTATATATTAGATCTGTGTATTCTTTTAGAATCGTGAAACTAGGTATTCTTTCAGAATGATGATGAAAGTAACTATTTATTTTATCCTGTGATTTGTTTAATATTCGTTTAGAATTCTCGCGATTAAATGTTAGAAAAAGTGATTAAGTCACCTTGTTTTAAAATATATTAAACACAGAAAATATACTTATACTATAAAATCATTAATATAGTTTAAAAGATAATTTTTTGAAAACTAAGAGGGTGCAAAATTATTTCTATTATATTTTCGGAAGTTACAGCAAAAAACGCTAAAATTTTATTAAATGCTTAGTTACAATTTCAAACCTATAGGATTGATTCCCTTAAAACTTTCTCGTACTCTCTCTAATAAAGCTGTTATCTCAGAGAACGACTCACATTGCATTTACATACAATAGCTACGAAATATTAACGTCTAGTTGAACTTAGCATCCTTATTAAACCTGCTGTGTCTCCTTGGTGAGCTATTTGATGGTTATTCTATGGTTAACAGAGGGTTTAAATATAACTGAAAACATTTTTTTATACTTTAGATGATAATATTATGCCTATAACTTTCGAGTAAGAGCAAGTAATATGTTATCGAAGTTTTATTGGAATCGGATGAGCGATACAGTCGTGCTTAAGAGACATACAGACAAACATTCACTTTTATTTATCTAATATAGATAAAATAATAAATCTGAATCATTGACTCAAAATGCAAATGTTTTGTGTAAAAAATAAATTATTCAAAAAATATTGCCTGAAATTAAAAGTTTTTATAAATGCTAATGTTGTTGAATAGTAAGTAAACCATTGCTTTTTTTCACTAAGTAAACATATAAAATGGAAGAAAAGCATTTTTACAATATAATATCTCTAACTTTTACATACAGTATACACATATTTGGAACATAATCGAGAGAGCGGAAACGGGCTTGCAAAATTTTATTGCCAAAAATCTAAGACTTGCAGATTGTAAAATGCTTATTTGAGAACAGATGAATTTCTTTTTATTCTCAGTTTTTTAATATGCTAAATATTTTCTTTGAATCTCAAATACTCTAATTTGTAATAAAGATTCTGCTGCGACAACAACATGCTTAAGCCTAGGGTTCTCAAATTTAACAAAACAACTATGATATTGTCCAAGTTCTTATTGAAGTCGCCAGTTATTTGAAATTTTAATTGATTTTAATTTGTTGAATATCATCTTCTAATGCTAACGTACCAAATTTATGTTAGTCAATCTATCTATGAGTTATTATGGTAAAAAAAAATCACATATTCAATCTATTTATAAAATGTGCAAAAAAATTATTCATTTTAAACTGATGGAAATAATTTTAATTAGAAAAAATATATCAGATTGGTGGAAAGTTATTCGGTATCGTTTAATCACTCTGGTCTTTAGACTCCAAATTTACATTCACTCACTCACGGAAACTTTTCTTTGAAAATAAATTGTTTTTGGATCTTTTTAATGAAAGAGATGAAAAACTTCTGAAATTGTTTCGTTTGTTAGCTCTAGTGCGATTGAAAGCTTGAATGATTTAGCGTGCTTTTGACTTCTAACAGGATGCTTTAGATTTAAAACAAGTGGAGAAAATGTAAATACTTCGAAATTTGCGTTATTTTTGTTTACACAGATTGGTTTCTCTTTCGTTTTCATGTTGCAGAGTACAAGTGATTTCGATCATTGGCATGCACAACACGATTGCGTAATCAACTATGCATTGGAATGTAGACACACTTGTTATGATGCCACTTTCATAATGAAAGCTGTAGTGGCATTACTGAATAGCCAATTACACGAGGCATTTGTTTTTGTTTAGTGTTCTTTATTATTTTCAACTTCTGCTAGCGTCGTGCATAGCAACGCTTTCACTTATTGTTATCGCTTTTTTGTTTGTTTTTAAAAATGAAAAAAGGCACAGTATATATTTTATGTTTAAAAGCCGATATGAAACTATGTAAATATTTTAAATAAAGTTGCAGAAAGCTTGTAACACGGATGTTATGGCGGTAAGAACTTTCAATGTTGACATAGCATGAATATTCTTTCTAAAGTTGTAATAATTACTTGATTTGCATTTTATTTTGTTCATTCGATAATTTAAAGGAATTTCGATCATGATTGACAATAATCAATATAATCTTACCTTAGTTTTCTTCATATTTAACTTATTGGATTTGGAAATACAACGCCCATAAAATTCGAAACTCAAAGTAAACAGAAAAAAAACTAGATTCAAGGCTTATAAACTGACCTAAAATCAACTAATAAGTTATCATATTTCATACATTACTAATAATATTCTTGCATATCTTAAAGAATTAAATTTGTATAGATATCGCTTGCTACTTTATCGGTGTTTTTTAAAGTTAGAATACCTCTTCACAAGAATTTTGAAAATTGTATATAATTATTAGTGTTGGACAAAAAGTTAGAGTCATTTCCGAATAGTTGAATGTGCTATTTCAACCAGTATAGACATATATCTGAGAGTAAGTTATATTTTAAATATGACCCCGATTTCAAAAAGAAAGGATTGCTATTTTTGAAAAATATAATTTATTCTCGAATTTGTGTTATTTCCTTATGTTAAGCTGTTTCAAGCCACTTTTCTCTCTTGCGTTTCTGCAAAGTGATATTTAAGGTTTTAAATGTTAAGCACCAAATGATTTACAATTATTATTAAGTTACTGATTTAAATATTCTGATGAGTAATTAGGAATACTTGTCATGCAGTCATTTAGAATAATTATAAAAATAATGAATCTAAAAAAAAATGTTAATAATGGCATTCATATACTATTTGATGTGTGGCTACATTTTTTGTAAGGTTTTGAAGTTTTTAATTGTAAATGAGTTTATTTTCTCTGATATAGGACTATGTGTATTAGAAAACGCAATCATGTTTCTTAAAGAAAAGTCTAAATTAAACCTTTACAATGATAAAATGAATTTACTCATTAGTTATTATTTTTTTAAATCATTTACTGTTTTTATTTTACATGCATAAATTGAGCAAAATGCATAAGTTAATAGAGTCAAATACTTTATAAGTTAATCTTTGTTAGAGTCCTTAAATTATTTTCACCATGAACTCCAGTTTAAACTTCATTGGTTAGCTTTGAAGTATTAAATTAAAATACTTTAAGATATTCATTAAAGGATGTGATAATATTTTAAGTGTTTATATTTAAATGTGCT
Source organism: Argiope trifasciata (assembly GCA_026543055.1). NCBI lineage: Eukaryota > Metazoa > Arthropoda > Arachnida > Araneae > Araneidae > Argiope > Argiope trifasciata. The sequence goes on along the minus strand of JAPMOQ010020034.1, from coordinate 477,550 downwards.
GAAATGTTTAGTTATTGTACATTTTTTAAATAATTAAATTTCTGTTTCTCATCTACAAATAATTAAAATGAATCTTCTAATAAATAGCTTACTTTAAATTTTTTGTTGAATTTAAACATAGATTTTCAATTAATGAATGTATATCCTAGAGTATATTCAATTAAAGTATTACTGCTAATTGTAGCAAATCAAATGCACAAGAAATTAGAATTAGATAAAAGATTATGGAAATCATAAGTTTCCCAAGTTTTTAGTGTTAAACAAACAAAATATTTAATATCTTTCATGAAAAATCTTATTGAAGAATCTCCTGCCACAGTAAAATATGTCATTTTTATGTAACTCATTTATTTAGAACAAGGTAACAGAATGCATTAATATTGTCTTCAAATGGAATAGTTGATTATCAGGATAAGTATTTATCAGCATTCATCATACTCCATATCATACAAAATTATTTCAATGATGTTTTGATTTGAATTTCCAATAAACTAATTGTATTATGAAAAAATGCAATAAGATGTAATGTGAAACTCCAAACATACTCTATAAATGTTATGCTTATTTGAGTCAATTACTAACATAATTAATAGAAAATTCTCTTTGCAATGGATGAATTTGGAAAGGAGAGAGTTGACAAAAAAAATTCTAAAAAATTAAGACTAATCAAAGGGTACTGGAGAAGAAAAAAAGGAAAATAATATATATAAAAGTGGGAACTACTGACATAAAGATGCATACAAGAGTTATAAAATGTTTCCTTTTTCTTAGAAAACATATAGCTTATCTAACTTTAAATTGTTAATACTTTTTCTTAAATAAATCTGAAGGAATGAAAAAAAATTATATTTGTATTTACCATGCCTATATCAATCTTTCATTGACCAATAATGAATGATATCATCATCAATTTCTGAAAGTTGATCAAAATTTTTGTAGCTGTTTCTTCTTTTTTGGCTTAAAAATATTTTAGCCAGCCCTAATCAAAAAGTATAAATTATATATGCAAGAACAAATTATTTGCATGCTATATAAATTATAGATAAATAGAGAAAATAATTTATCATTATTCTGTTATTTAATCACATTCTTTTCTATTAAGGCACTTATCTTCTTTAGTTTTAGTTCTTTAAAAATTTAATCTAACTCCTGGACCAAGAATGTCTTATTATCTCTGAATTATGTTCTCTCATGAAGTTATTCTGTATGAGCTACTTTCCTAATTCTAAGGGTTATATTATCTGTTTATGCATTAATCATTTTTCTTCTGTTACCTATTAATTTTTTTAGTAAAGGTTTCCAGGACTGAGAGTTATCCTAATTTAGATTATTCAAATTCAGTATGGTAAGAGTAAATTTTAGAAATAAATTATAAAATTGCATTTGTATATTTATGCATATTAAAAAATATGTTGACATTTTTTATGAATATTATTTTATTCTTTTTATTTCAGCCCATGAGAAGAAAAAGCCAAGGGAGCATTCGGTTAGTGTTTCAAGAAGTTTCAATATCTCTCTTAAGTATCATTCAAATGATAATGAAAATTCATAAAATCTGCTTACTTATAAATGCACCTCAGGAATTTTATTAACTTTATTTATTTTATAATTGCAATTGGAGTATCAAATTTATTTTTTAGTATTTTTATAAATTTCCACATTTTTAATTTTTTGTAATATATTTGGAAAAGTTGAATTGTCTCTTATGTATTAACTGCATGCTGTTGCCAACTATTAGTTGTGAAAGAGGCTATTAGCATGCAGTCTTTAGTGATTGATTGTTGGAATCTACTGAAGAGCCTATTAATATACAGTCTGCTGTTTAATTGTTGCATACAGTCAGTGCAAAAATATTATTAATCTTCATTCTTTTATTAAAGAGGTAGGGGTATTTGAGGGTTCTATGTCATTATCCCATCATTTCTTCTAACAACTACATATTATGTTTATAGGAGCCATGCCATTGAATTTCAGAATTTGATTTCAAACCTGTTAAAATGTCCTCTCTCTTTCGTGCCTGTAATTCAAGAAAACTGCACTAACAACTACTTTTTGCTATTTAAAAGTGTATGAAAAATATATTTTTTCAAGTAATTTTGTCCTTTTTTCAATATTCTATCATTAAATATTAATACAAGAATTGTATGTGAAAGACCAGTACATTAAAAAATTGACAACTTTTATTTAAATTGCTCTATGTTTATTACTGTTTCTATAGAAAGAGTAGACATTTACAACACTTAAGATTTTGATATTGTGAAAAAGAGAGAGAATGATACCTGAAAATTTTACATAGTTTAAGACATAAATTCAATTTCAACTTTAAATTGTGTTTAAAAACAGTGAATTTAACCAAATATTTATCACTGTCGTCTATGAACTTTTATTATCCTAAAGATCATTGGAAAATTATGACTTTATTTTTCTTAGATTTATTTTATATAAGAAGTTTTAATGTTTTGAATTTATTTTTAGCTCCCCTCATGTAAAAAGGGACAGCCAGTCACAAGTTATTATGGAAGGATGGCTGTATAAATTGGAGGGTGGTGCTTTAAAACAATTCAAACACAGATGGTGTGTTTTAGCAGATTTTTGTTTATTTTTCTACAAAGGTAAGTGTAAAATTTTTCTCCCCTTTTCATCTGTTTTTATTTAATTTCAAAAAATGGTATTGAAGCTAGAATATAGGGCTTGATTTTTCACTTATTTTCTAATGCGTGAGACTTTTAAAATGTTGCCCACTTGTATGCCGAGTTCTAAACAACAATACACACTGATAAAAACATTCAAAATTTTATTATTAATTAATTAATTAAATTTTGATTTCCTTCAAATCTTTCATTTGGTTAAATATGAGAAAAATCCCAAGCATGTAACATTTATAATAATGAGTGCTAAAAAATGAAAACTAAATGAAGTACTTAAAAAAAAATAGTATAATAATATAAATGAAGAATTGATTTTTTTAGCATTTAAAAAATGAACTTTTATTACAAAATTCTATAATTCATTTTAATTTATTCAAATTCATTTCAAATCTAATTTTATTTTAATTTATGAAAACTTCTAGGCTTTACTTTTCCTTCAGGCTTCTCAAAATCTAATGATTATATAGTTCACTGACTGACATCAATTTGAAAGTACCGGAAGCATCCAGGAATCCCTAAAGTTTCTGATTTTTAGCAAAAATAGAAGAAATCTGTTTCAAATACTTAAACTTGCACCATTCTTTCTACTTTTCTCGTTTTCCACAAATTTACTTTGCACATTATTTTTCATGACAGTTAGTTATGGATTGGATTATTTGCCTTATCACTTCTCTTTACATCAAACTGATGCATGAGAGCATTATAATAGCTACATGCAATCAAACATGGTCAAATGCTGCCACTTGAGTGTTTCCACAACTTAGTCATAAAAAAAAATTCTTTCATCTATAGCCATTTAGCATCATGTGGCCTAGGTCTTTCTCTTTCAATCTGATGACTGTATTAACATAATGTTTTATCATTTGATAATATTTTAAATATATATTCAATCCATGCCCTTTGCTATTTTATATATATATATATTGGTGGAAATAAGATTGGTGAAGTTTTATTACACAATTCTGTGTCTGAACTTTTATTTGGTCATTGCATTTTAAGCTAGTAGCTTGGGAAGTATTTTATTTCTGTTCTTGGAATTTAATATGTTTCCAAGTTTCACTACTGTAAAAAAGGGCTACTAGTACTATTGCATTAAACCTTTTTAATTTGAATTTATGCTTATGTTTGATCTTTCCAGAATATATGCAGTCTTATGCCTATCTTTCAATATATATTGAATTATGGCCCTTCATAATTCTAATTTTTTTTATTATTATTTTAGAATTTAAAAAAATTCATCCTTAACTGGTTTTAAGTATCATTTCTAGGTTTCCAATGAAATTACCTCTGAATTAAAACCACTGCCAATTCCTTTGAGAGATACGTACACTATGTAACTGAATAGAGAGAATATTGAGATAATTTTTAAAGAAATAACAGCTGTTTGAATTGCATAAAATTTGATTATAAGTATTTGCATATTATATTGTTTATAGAATATGTGAAGTCTTCTCATCTTCTTTAAAATAATAAAATATTATTTTAAGAACTTCAGAAATTTTTTGCACTTGCAAGTATTTGCTCCAAGCCAATATGAATGAATGAAAATATTTAAATATTAATTCAAGTTTATTATTTGCAAACTTTTTCAATTTTGTGAAATAATTTTTATTTATTTATACATATTGGTTCTTTCCATTTTTAGGACCCAGTGAAGAAAAAGTCACCTCATCCATTCTGTTACCTAGTTATAAAATAAGTCCTTGCACAACAGAAGATAAAATATCACGGAAATTTTCTTTTAAGGTAATAATTTCCTCATTGAAAATTGCTATGAATACTTTAAATTTAGGGAAAAGAATTTGCTTAGCAAAGATTTTTTTTTCCAATCACTGAATTTAGGGTTTCACCTTTCCTAAAAGTTGTATTTTACAATATTAGATTTCTCTATTTTTAAAAAAATGATTTCATTTAAGAATTTTTTGAACTTTTTAAAGTATTTGTTTAAAAATATTTGTTAAATATTATTTATTTTACATTTAAGATATGATTCATTTGGAATTACTCTTTATTTTCAATTGTTACAATGACTTTCTCTTATGCTTATGAACTACTGCTAATTATTATGCACTCTCTCATATTAGTGAAACTCTTCATAAAGATAATCCTTAATAATTTCTTTAAAAAATGTATGTTTTATAACTAATTTACACACACTCAGAAGGATTTTGAAATTTGAGTGTCAAAGTATTGTGTGGCCTCATTGACTCTAGAAGAAAATAATAAAAATGTATTCAATTTACAAACTATAAAATCTCATTATGACATGTGAAAAAATAAGTGAAAACGTATACTCAGTGCCTTTTTTTATTATGAGTCATGATTTTACTTTTTTAATTTTTCAAAACTAAAATTTTTTTATCTGTCTAGAACAATATTTCACTTCAACTGTTCAATGAAAGTATACATTATTAATGCTAATATTCTTTAAGAAGTGATTATTATCTTTTTTACAAATGAGCTGCCATTATGTAGTGACAATATTTCGCCTCAACCATTCAATGAAAGTATACATTTTTATTGCTGATATTTTTGAGAATTGATCATTGTCTTTATACAAATGAACTGCCAATATCTGTGTTTTCAACCAAAATTATTATTTCTGAGAATGAATTATTTGTCCCGTAACACTTTGCTGGTATCTTTTTCATTTGTCAAAAGTTCATTTGAGTTATGGCAGAATTTTACTTTCTAAGCCAGATGGTTGCTAATTTCAGTTTCTAAAAATATCAATTTTGTATACAGGACTAGTGTATGTTAAATTTGTTGAATTGAATGTCTTCCTTTAGGTATGAAAATTTGGCAGGCACTGCTGGCTCTATATGCCATCATTATTTGATCATGGTTCACAATTTTAAGATTTGTTCCAAAAATAGCTTTGTGTTATTTTAAAATAGGACATTAATCTTTTTCTCATATGCTGTTTCTTTAGTGCTCTCACCTATTTAGTTTGATTATCAAGTAACAATTTTTATTGAAATTAGTTTGGTTTGAAAAATTTCATCAATGCATTAAAATTAATCATGCATTGTGTATTTTTATTATTATTACTTTTTCAAAAAGAAAATATTCTAATTTCAAAAATTCAATAGATACTTTATGAGTCTTTAGATTTTACTCCTTTTTGTATCAAAAAAAAATAAATAAATAAATTGAAACTATACCTATCTCTGATCATAATAATTCAAAGATATTTTGAGCTGTAGAAATATAGGTTGGTATGTAGTGCTAGAGAATTTTAAATTCAATATTCTATTTTAAAGGATATGTGTTAATCCATCTCTGTGGATGGAAGCTTGATAAATAATTGAAAGGGATACATGAATTTGAGTACATTGTTTCATCTTCAAAAATGTAATTATATATTAAATTGTCCATGAATTCTATGAACAAGGTGCCATCATAGGGTCTAAATGTGAATGTGGAGAATCATTTACACACTCACATAAATGAAGTTTTGTATGTGATTAAAATAGCAAGTTTGCATTAAAATTGACAAAGACATAAACTTTTGATTATTTTTTTTGTTACTTCTCCTCACATCAAGCAATATGTTCAGGAGTTGTGGATTCATAAATAGAGCTAAAAAGGAATCACTATATTGTCTAAATGCATAAGAAAAAGTAGAAACTATTATATTGGCTTATACTTTTTCATTTATTAATATATTTAAACAAATATGTTGTTTATAAATATTTATGTTGTTGATTTACTTATTTAACTTTGATAAAAATATAATTTTGTAGAAAATTCCTTGATTCAGATTTAAGTAATCCTTTCCTGTCTCCTCATTTTTGTGCTTTCACTTTATCCACCTAGGCTGAACATCAAAATATGAAAACTTATTATTTTGCTGCAGAAGATAAAGATAGTATGAAAAGGTGGATGAATGCCATGTCACTTGCTTCAATTATGCAAAATTTTGTGAGGTAATGCTTTTATTATAGTTAGCATAAAGTGTTTACAAATAGAATACTGTTGAAGTTAGATTGAAACTAGAAAACTTTTATTCTTGAAAACTATTGTTTGTCTATTTCCTTATTGCTATGTGATTACGATTTTCTTCACTTGTTTAATGAATATTACTAATCAGGTGTGACTGTTATCTAGATTTATATGGAATTATATATATTTTTTTAAATTTGAGATTGCTTTTTTACTGTAAAAAGCATAGGTTTGATATAAAATTATTCTCTGACTTGAATTTTTTTTATTAGCTAAATGTAGCATTCTACCCCCAAAATGATGGCGGTTAAATGAATGTTTTAATATGATTTTTTAATTATTCATTGAATGGAATGATCTTCCAAAAATCAATAGATTTCATTACAGTTGTTAGATGGCAATGTGATCTGGATCCTGATGATTAATGAAAGAATTATTGAAAATAATTAATTTGCCAAAGTGAATAATTCTAAACATGAAATAATTTAATTTCTTTTTAAAATCGATATATCAGTAAATATCTTTTTATCAGTAAATATTTATATGAAAAATTAAGTAACTTAATGCAAGAATTAAATTCATTTATAATTTAGAGAAGGTTAATTTCAGAAATTCTTAATTTACAAAACTTTATTTTAAAAAATAATAAAAAAACAAATCATATGTGCCTTTAAATCATTTAAATTTTTTTTCAGTGTTATTCTAAATTTTGGAACAACTTTTGAATCAAATTCAATTCTTTTTCATTGTTATCCAAGTACATGAATTGGAGGCTGCTATCCATTTACTGTAAAAATAAAATGTATATCAATACTTAGAAAAAAGAATGTTGCAATATGTATATTTTAAGGCTTCAAATTATGTATATTTCTTCGAGAAATATTATAGCTTGAATTTCAATATTTATTATTTGAGAATAAATTTGTACATTGTAGCAATTATTTTGTTTCTCTTCAAGCAAAAGAGCACATAGAAAGTTTGAATACCTATAAACAAACAACTGTAAACATCCAGTTGTTTATTTCCGCATTTTTTTTTTCTCTAGGAGAATAATTTTTAATTTTATTTTCTTAACTGTATAATTTAAATAACTTTATTAATGAAGAAGTTTTTGCTTTTATTCTCATTTATAAAAGTATTTATGTTTTAAAATGCAAAATATATTTTTACAAAATGCTCTGATATGTTACAATTTCTCACTACTTTGTATTAATTTCCAGTTATTGTATTCATCTATCATATTCTAATTCTACAGTAATCGTATTTATCATAATTAAATGTTAAAATAATTCATATTTTAAATACAATTAATTGCATTATTTGAACATCATTATGTAACCTAATCTCATTAACTTCATAAATTTTTTTTAATCCTTATATTTCTTTAAAAATTTTAGATCAGAAAACTTTGAAGCAACCTTCAGCTCTGCAAGTAATGATGATGAAGATTCTGGGTTTACTTCATATCGTTCTAGGCGTTATACTAGCCAGAAGCTAAACACAACATACGATTCTAATTTCAGTTCTGAACCACTGAAACAACGATCTAACAGCTATGGTGATAGAATGGGTGAAGTTTATCTTGGAAGTGATGATAAGTATCCAAATGTATATAATAGCACAGCATCTCATATGTACAAAAATTCAGCTCCAAACCAGCTGGAACAACCCCCCAGACGTCAGCCTTTATATGCCAATGCACCTCCTAAGCCGAGACGTTTAACACATTCAGATAGTTACGGTTTTTATTCTAAAGATTATTATGACCCCAGGGATCAAGAAGTTGCTGCTATTCATGCTTCTCAGTACGCTTATGACAAACAGGAAGATGGTATGTACTTAGAACATCAGAAAGAGATTGGTTATGTATTGGAACAAAACCCATCTTATATGCCAGGTAGTGATTCAGCTTTAATGCATGCTGGAATGCAGTATGTGGATAATTATCCATCTAATATAGGCATGGAGGCTGTTCCTGACTTGCACAAAAATCAACCACCGAGGCCTCGTTCAGCAGATTTTCTGGAACGAGATGCTGATTGTGGAGTGATGCCAGATGTTGCTATGTATTCTCAAAATCGTCAACCCCAGAGACCAAAGTCCAGTTTAGAGTATTATGACCGTTATGGTGATTCTGAGGATGGTAATTTTGATTATTATAGAGAAGCTGTAAGAATTCAGGCAGACAATCTATATGCGAATAAGAACTTAAATAAATCTAGAAAACACCATCGCATGAAACAGACTGAAAACGTTGCTTACAATGATCCACAAAATGTCCATTACACAGATAATAATTATATGTTTAATGAACAGGTGTCTCCTTGTTATGCATCTGGATCAAAAGCTTGTGGAAGCAATATATATTCCGAATCCAGTGATGTAAGCTCAAGATATTTTCAAAATGAACATCATGATTCAAGAAGCAGGCATTCCAAACCAAAAAAGAATAAAGAAGAATCTTTACAAAGGTTACTTGAATGGAAACAAAGAATGTTACAATCTCCACTTACCAAAAGAAATCATGTGCAATCCAATTCTTCTGATAATAGTTCCCCAATGGCATCACCTCAAAAATCATACAAAACTGAATATCAAAAGAAAGTTTGGAAAGATCTCCAAACACGTGATGCTTATTTTCACAGTTCATCCAAACCAAATGATTATGTTTATGCACCCGCCAGCTCACAAGAAGATTCACCTCAACGAATTGGGAATCAAAGAAGACGTAATGAATCTTCTGGTTCTCTGAAAGATAATCGACGTGACATTAGCAGCCCTTCACCAAAATTCAGCAATATTGAGCATCCCAAGTTCAGTCCTCAGCTTCCAGACCCAAGTATTAACAGCAACCTTAGTGTTTCAGCTGAAAATTTGTACAAACAAAACATCATGTACTGTGTTGATTCTGAAAACAATGAAATTCTCTTTTCCTATGATGATTCTCCCACTGGCAATACTCCTAAAAGTTTCCAAACTTGCCATTACCCACCACAAATGCATTCCTTCACGACAATGCCTAATGTCAGTAGCATTGGCAGTGATAGCCATGATGGTAAGAAATATGATGCCAGTGATTCACAAGACCATAGCCATTGGAAAGAGACAAGTAGCTTGCCAAGGAAAATACCTGACAAAGGTATGTAATTTATTTCCTTTCTTAAAATAACACTCAAATTAGTTTCAAATATAATTACAGTAAAACTATTTTAGATCCCATTTTAAATTTTATTAAGATAATTGCAAAATAAGATTTCATCCTAATTTTTCATAAGAACATATAAAAAAAATCAATAAAAATTTACATAAAAAAAATTTTTTTTTGTTGGTAAGGAAAAATTTGTAAAGAATAAAATATCAAAATTTGTTGTAAGCTTATCTTTCATTTTTCCCCCTGCTGCAAAAGAAGTGTGTGTGGGGGGGATATAAATTTCAAATGATACCAATTCAAAAAAAGGGCTTATGTTTGATATATGCCAGTTTACAATGTGTTTGGAGTAGAATTGGTATTGATTTGTTTAGACATATAAAAAACAATATATTGTAACTGATTTAACCATGAGAGTGAAACTGCAACAGTCCTTAAATGAAGATGTGTGTTAGTAGTCATTAAAAAAGAAAATTTACTTTTAATATGTAATCTTAGCCTTAATAAAATATCAAATTAAATGCTTTAATTGCATTTACTTCAGTGATGCCAAATTCCAAGAGCTAATCCCAGCCTACTGAATAAGAGTTGGATTGTGTGAGTCACAAGAAAAAAATTAATTTTTAATGAAAACAATAACATAATATTTATTTCTTGATAGTATTTTTTTCTGCTGTTATGTTTTCTGCTTTTAGATACATCTTTTTTGATGATACACACTTTGAAAATGTTCATGATGAATGTCAGTAATTATGAATCTGACTAGAGACTTAACCTATCAATTAAGAAAAATCAATCTTTCAAAATATTTATTACTATCAGATTTACTGAGCTGTAAGTTTTGACTCCCTTAATTTACATTAAGAATAAAATTTAAATTAATTTTCAAAAAATATGCTTTAATTTCTTAGGGTTTTTTTTTTCCATTCAGATTTAAATTTATTGATCTAATAACTGGATTTTGTTTCATAATATATTGTTTATGTTTAAAAAAAGATGGTCATTTTTGTTTAAATTGTAAGCAATCTTTTTTTTTTCCCCCTCTGTAAACGTATGACTAGATACCAGATGTTATTTATTTTTTTTACTTCTCAAATTATATTATTTATTGATTTTAATAGTTGCGTATTTTGGCACTACCTGAAAGAAATTTTGAGTACATAATTTGATTTTATCTAAAACTAAAAATTTTGTTTGCTTGCTAGAAATTATAGATACTCTGAACTTTAGAGTATTGATTTAAAACATAAGATGGAGAACTGTTTATTACTTTGAATGAAAGTTTACAAAATTATTACATGTAATTTTTAAAAACATTTTTCCTCTTTGTTTTCCAGTTCCTGTAAACGTTGTATCTGCCCATCACCGAACTACTTATTCATCAGATGATGAAGGTAAGTTAATTATTGATTCATTTTTTTTTTAAACAAAAATTTTTTTGTGTTTAGCTGCATTTGATTCTAAGTATCAATTTTTTTCAAAAAAAACTCACCTAACATTATGTTGTTATACATGTTTTAAAGCAAAAACCATTTTTAAATTTTGCATTTCAATCTTTATCTATGTATGGGACAAATACAAATTTCTGAAACAAAGTGTGTGCTTTCATTTAGTTAAAACAGAAAGAGAGAGAATTTCCAAACCAAACTTGGTAAAACGAAAATTTTGAAATAAAATTAGAATCTATAATAAATAAAAGGCTAATAAATTAAATATATTTTTCTCAAAAATTAAATATAATCTTTCATAATAATAAGGAAGAATGTGTGTGAGTTAGCATTGTACTGGACGAGACATTTGGTCTAGAGCTATCAAATTGACTAAATAATCTTTAAAAATAAAATAATGCATCTTAAAAAAACATTTTTTTTTTTCATTCTTGAGAATTTTATTGAATTAAGAAATACACATTTCACTATTTTTATGGAATTCTTTAAAATATTATAGTACAAAAAAAATCTGTATAATTTCAATATTTAAAAAATTATGTTTTGATTGGTTAAGTTTTTTAGTAGATGCTGTTTAATGTCAAGACCTTCTGGTATGTTCAGATATTTATAAAAATCTTTTAATGTGATCACTAATCATTTGGTACTATTAATTTTCAAGTAGAAAATTGGACAATCCTTGATATGCAACAAGCATTAATGATTATTCACATGCTTTCTTGATCCACTTGTAAGGAAATATCCAAGAGTCATATTTCACATGGGATAGATTTCACAATCTTTTATATAGAGAGTAATCTGTACTGATTTAAACTAGTAGCTACCTTACCAAATCTGGCTGAAAATCTAAACACTCATAAATGGTTGTTGCCTATGGTTATTGAATTGCAAAACAAAATATAAAGAACTTATTTCAAACAAAATTTAAATTACTAAAAGATTTCAGAGTTAATCAATATATCACTTCAACATAGTTGGAAATATCAGAGTTTCTTTGTACAGATTTAAAAAAACCATGAATTTTTGATGAGTTACGCTAATCAATAAATGTATGTGGTTCTATTAGAATGAAATATGTTGGACAAAATATTCCAACAAATACCAAAATAAATTAAAACACGTGACATTTTGAAAACCATAATCACCATGCAAGTGTGAAAAATTATATAAGTAAACCATTAATGAATAATTGTCAATAAACAACAATTACTAAATTTTTTAGTTTAGTAATTTTTGGAATAACTCGTAGATAGACCTGAAGTAATTTTTTTTCATCTCTCTTGCCGTAATAAAAATATAGTTGACTCTGCCAAAATTAATTATTGTTATGGATCAATTTGTACTATCAAAATTCTTAACTCCTAAAATGATCATAATAAGCATTAACTATGTTATGCAATTGTTATAATGATTTTTGGCCGTGATTCAAATGTATATTTCTCCATAATTTTTGCCATAGATTATATTTTTGGGATGAAATTCTTTTTTTTTTTTTTCATTATTTCATCAAATGTTTAACTACATGATTTTTTTCCAATGTTAAAAGCTACAGAATAATGTTTTTACTTAGTATGTGTATAGTTTACATAAGGAACAAAGAATTAATTATTAACACAAACAGTGTGTAAGTTTAAAACATTAAAAAGATGCATAAATTTTTTATGATTTGATTCTGTAAGGGATGATTGTGTACTCTATAAACAGAATGGTTGTAGTATTATTAAATTAACATGTAAATAATATTGTTTCACATTTCATCCTTAAAAATACACGTTGAAAGGATCATAAAAATTAAAATATATGTATGAAATTTAATTGATATTAAACAGCTTTTAATTGAAATTAATTCACAGTATGCCTGGTGAATCAGCTATTTGTCAGTGTATAATTAGTCAATATATATAAATAAATAAAATTCTATTTTAAAAGAATATTACTTGTAATGAAACTTGTAAATTACTTAATTACTCGTAAAAGAGTATTACTTGTAATGCATCAAATATTTAATATATATAAATATAAATGTCACATGATGAATGAAAAAATTATTAAATTTTAAATGTAAAATTTTTAGAAAAAAAATCTAGACAGTTTTTTTTTTATAGAGATTAATGAATAAACTATTGGCAGAGTAAACAAAAACTTTTCTTTTATTTGAAATTTGCTGTATTTTATTTAATTAACTTGAAAATTATTGATTGTTTAATGTTATGCAAAACAGGGTTCTTAAAGGCATTTAAAAGCCCTAAATATGATAATCCTTTTAAGGATTATTATAAAGGTCATAATTTTTGTTTCAAGGCCCTAAGAAAAGCCTTTTTTTATTATAAGCCTTTAATTTTACCCCTGATCTGAGGCTCCCTGCATGATAATTTATGAAATTGATAATTATTTTGTGTATAGTGAAAAATCAAAAATTTTGAGACGAATTATGACTTTTATAAAGGTAGCAAATTTTAAAATCCACAATATTTTGGGAAGAGATATTTTTAATTAAAAGTTGTAGTAAGAATTTATTTCAAAGATGCTAAAATATGTCTGTATTGATTTAAGAAAATTGGTTTCAAACAGTTATGACTATTATTACAAGTTGAAAATTGCATTGACTCATTTATTGAAAATACACTGTATAATATTAATGTGATTAGATATTAATTGACTTTATTATTTTTTAAAGTGATGTGGTATTTCAAAATTTCTTAGATATTAGTCAGAAATTGCTAACATTTTTTTTTTTTGTATGTGTATGTAGGAAAAGATAAAAACTTTAGTAAATTGAGAAAAATAGTTGACACCTTTAAAAAAAATTTTTTTTTTTTAAAGCCTATACAGAAAGGGTCTTGTAATAAAATAATTGAAATTTAAAACCTGAAAGAACAATCTTTTGAAACCTAACAAAATATAGTTGATTATTAGAAATATTTTGAAATAGAGGAATTAAAATTGTATGTAGCATTTCAAAAATGTCATCTAAATAGTAAATTCATTCCCACATTTTTTTAATGAACTAAATAAGGAGAAAAGATGTTTAAAAAATGCATTTTAGGAATTGGAAAGAAGTTCCGAAAATTTAGTTGAGTGTTTAATGATCTATCAGTTGTCCATGCCAAAGCAAAAGAAGGAAAATCAAAAGCTGAAAGTTTTGAGAAAAAATTAAATACAACTTTAAACTATTAAAAAAGGCATTCTTTCTCTTTTACTATGATGTTCCCTGTAATAGATGCATTTTTTCAATATTGAAATGTTAAAATGTTTCTGCTTATGAAAAAAAAAAAAAAAAAAGAAGAAGAGGAGTTGAAATATATGTACTCTATATTGTTATGAACTACATAAAACTGGATTATAAAGTTTTCTGTATGATTCCATTTTTTAAAATTAGATGCTTGTAAGGGTAAGCAAACTATTTTGGGAATTTTGTGTCCAACTGATTTTATAACAAAATTGTTAAATTAATTGTTAATAATACCTTAAATCATTGTTTTAAAATATACCTTTAAAATATTTAGTGTAACCTTAAAAATATTAAAATTAAATTGCTGTTAAATGTTTATGTAGAAATAGTGGGGTAACCATATTACAGAGATACTTTGCTTCCCATTTTCTCTTCTCTCCCATTGTTTTTAAAATTACAAAAAAAGTATGCAGTTATCTGAGTAATATTTTTCTTTCATTAATTTTGTCTTTGAGGTATATTTGATAGTCAGATATCATTATAAAAGTTAAATTTAAAAGTTATCTTAAAAGTTTCCATTTTTTTTATTTAAACCGATTATAATTGTCTCCCAATACTTTTTTTCCTATACTCTTTTTAGAGGCATTATACACCATTCCCAACAAAAATGTTTGCATACAACAGAGAAAGATGTGGCAACAACATTGGCATACAATAATTATGAAATATATAACCTGTAGAATGAATTCAGCCTTTTTATTGAATCTGTCATATATTTAGCATGCTTTTAAGCGACTCATCCGTATTGTGTGTTAATAGTGTCTGAAAATCAAATTCCCATTCTTGTCGTGTTTTTCTAACTGCTTGAAACTAAAATTTGACCTATAACTACAATTATAGTTTTAAAAAAAATCTCATATTAAATTTCATTTATTCAAGTCCTTGCATTTTTAAGTTTTTGTATCTACAGGCTTGTTAAAGCATAGATTAACTTGAATCAACCATTGGAAAAATGTAGTTTAAAATTTGATAAGAATATGCATTTTAGTTGCTATAGACTTGTTCACCAAATTCTGTGCATCTGGCTTGTTATATTTTGTAGTTATTGTGTTCAAAGAGTCAACCTTTCTTTGAATTAATTTTACTGAAAATGTATCAAAAATCAACAAATGTGGTGTAAACTCAACATTGCATTCATCTATCTTGCTCAAAGTTAGATGGATGTCTTAGTTATTCATCTAAATAATATATATTTTTAGCTTCAAAACTAGTTACCAGTGTCACAGACAGATAACAGGCAAACAAATTTGTTAAAAATTAATTTTTCAAACTCAAGAAGTTCTAAAATGTGGAGATTATTCAAAATCAAATTGAAATGCTTTTTAAAATGAGATTATAGCATTTCCTCTATATTTCATATACAAGAACTTTCTCAGTGCTTTTTGTAAGAGAAAGTAAGATTAGTAATCATGTTTAAATTAAGTGAGCTTTTGTAACCAACTTAATTCAACAATATAAAAAATGCAAATTAATCGTAAAAATTTAAGTTAATTTTTTATGTATAATTGAATCTACTTGACTTCCTCTCTAAAGTCTTTAAATTTTGCATTTTTATAGATATCCATATTGTCACTGTATATAAAATTTAAACAAATATCCCTATAATAATGTAATTAACTGATAATATATTTTCTGAATTGAAACTTATTTATGAAACATGTGAGGGTAGAATGTAGAATTATTAACTATTGAATTTTTATGTGTATTACAAAATATATTTCATGATTTATGTAATATCCTGGAATATTATTCAGTGACAATATTTCTTGTTCATATAAAAAATTACATGAGAAAGAAAATAAGAAAGTAAAACTGTAAAATCAAAGAGAGGTAATGTATTTTTATATTTCCAACTATACTACAGGAGAAACAAACCATATTAAAAAAAAAACAAGTTTTAAAAAATATTTATTTATTGAACTTAAACCTTAACAATAATTGTTTTAAAATTTTAAAATAGAAGAAAATTTTAAAAATACACAAAACCATGTTTATATAGAAATTTATTTTGAAACAAGACAAATCTTGTTAATCAAATAATGGGAGAAAAATTTCGGATGGTATTTTTCTAGCCATAATGAATATATTCTGGAAAAGAACAATAAAAATATTATTGTAAAATATATTTAAAAGATAATTTTAAAAATAATTTTTAATTAAACAAAGATTTAGGGTGATTAAATTAGTTTTCATTGAAAAAATAAATTTTTTAAATTCTAAGACAGTGTAACATTTTTTATGGTATAATATTTTTATAAACTATGTAAACTATCCACATTTTGCTTAATTTTTTATTATAATTAAAATTTTAAAAAATTACTTTCAAGGGCACTTCTTGCCTTTCAATGTCTCTCTCTCTCTCTCTCTCTCTCTCTCTATATATATATATATAATGCCAAATTTAGTAGTTGTAATTCAGATGATCTAGCATGTTGAGTAGAGAGAATGGGATAATTCTGTGGGCATAAGAGTTTTGTGTTATAAATTTAAAAATAATTTTTCAGTTATAAACTTTTTATATTCATTAGGTGCGAATTAAGAACAATTTTTTTCTTGATTAATTAGCTTTTTTTCTTTTTTTCCAAAACAGCCAATTTTCTAAAAAGTATATTTGCACAGTATTGCCCTTTGTATTCTACACATGTAGTTTTGAGTTGTAATTTTATGAATTAATATAAAACCACTGTTTCTTATGAAATCTATAAACATAAATTTTAATTTTATTTGATCTAACTTTTGCATATTTTACTAAAATAAAAAACAAATGTTTAAAAATAATCAATATTGTTAAATGAATTGAAGATAATAAAAAATTTAGCATAGTTTTTCACTTGCAGTACTCTTTGAGTTTTACCAAAACAAATAGAGTAAATAAGCATATGACCAATATTCAAATCTTAGATTCTGGTAGAATTGAAAGATCAAAACTTGTGTGCCATTACTTACAGGTTCCCGGAATTCTAAGGAGTAGAATAGTTATATCATTATTATCATTTTATTTACCAGCTTTTGCAACATTGTTATTTAGCTTTTGTTTTAAAACTGTGGGTTCTTTTTCCAAATAATTGCACTTTTTAAAAATTGTTTGTACATGTTTAAAATAGTTGACATCTGCCTCCTTCTTTAAGTCACATGATTAATTATTATCAGTGTTTTTTTAAAAAGAAATTATTATATGAATCCTTATGGAAAATATCTATTAAATATATCCAATAAAATTTATAAAATATCTATTAGGCAAAGCATTCTTCCATGCTACCCCACTTAAAATTTATTCATTTAACAGGTCTCGTTTTGATTAAAAACTGATAAATTGACTAAAAAAGATTGTCTTTTATAAGGAAATACCAGATCTGACAATATTTGCACACTCAAGCCATTTTTAATGTTTTGGAAAATAGTTTTATCTTTAAAAAACTATGGACCCAAAATTATAAAAGAAACTTCGATTCTTTCAATATCTGATAATGTTCATATAAAAATGAGAAATTGGAAGGCCAGGAGGCTTCTTATCTCTTATATCTAAAGATAGTTTCCCATCTTTTTGCTATCAAAATTTGGTTGTGCATAGAATTACTCTACTCTTGCCTATTTACACACTGATATACACATTCTTCTTTATTATTAGTTGAGATAAAATTGAAATTAAAATTATAATCTCTTAAAATTTTTATTTCATTTAAATTAAAGATTTCATCTTTTTTTTTCATAATAAAAGTTATAAACATATTTTTGTTTACAATTTTAACTTTTTTTATAACTGTTTATTGTACCTATTTGATGCTTATAATTATTTTGATTTATTATTATCTTTCTTGTTTTACTTGTATTTGAACTTTCATTCATTCAACTTTGGTGATCTTTACCTGGTGAATGGGATATTTAATATTTTAACAAATAATTGTTTGCATATATAACATGCCCTTTGATAATTAATGATTTTCTAACATTCCAAAACATTTTCATTTCTTATTATTCCTATGCATGTAAAATTCAGTTCCCCATCCTGCCATCCACATTGAAAGTTTTATAAGACTGACCAATGCCCACTAACAAATGCTGGCACATGTTCTAAATTAATGCGCCAGAGAGTGTTACAAGCGGCAGATACTGGAAATATCTTACAGCTGACTAACTGTGTTAACTAACTAACCATATGCTTCATTAATTCAAGTGCTTTGGTATTCTAAAGGCATGTAATCTACATCTGGTGTAGGAGAAATTAACATTATCATCGGAAATTCTTTACTGGATATTTAAATCATTTTTATTCTGTCCCAAGATATTTTGAAGGAGTCTGAATTGAAAGCCAATTCTGAAGTAGCAGAGGAAAAGATCCCTGATGTAAACTATTCTCATGAAGAAGAAAAGCAGCAACTTGATAGATATCATTCTTCTTCTCCAGATTATGTTAATATCGGTGCCATTTGTAGTGAGCCTGTGGATAATTATGCACAAGAAATCGAACCTCCTCCAAAAATCATCACTAGTGACTATCATAAGATAAATCACGCTGTTTTAAAGCCTTTAGAACAAGCATCAAAACAAATGAAAGTACTACACGATAGCAACAATATGGAACATGAATTGATTGATGAAAGAAACTCGTCTCTTGATTATTGTAGAAAAACAGAACAAGAAAATTTTACACTTGGAACTACTGATATGAGGGATAATATCCAGAATCAAAGTTTTACTAGTTATAGCAGCAGAGATGGCTATGAAAGTGAGTCAGAATTTGATATAAAGCGTGAAGATTATTATCGAGCTTCGCAGATATTTTATGCATCAACAAGAGTAAAAAACAAAAATCCTTCATCTAAAAAGCACAAAATTGCCAAAGTAACTTCCAGTATAGGCCCAGAAAGTACATTGTTACAAAATAACTATGCAAATGTCTCCATTTCTAGTAGTATATCAAGTCTGGATCGAGATGTTGGTATACCTTTGCAAGTATCTCCTCATAAAATACCAACTTCAAAGAAGTTTATTGATGAAGTTGAAAGCAATATACCTTTACAAGAAACAATTGCATTTTCTGAATCTAAAGATTATGATAAAGGAACAGATGTTCTTTTGAAACAAGATGAAAATTTTGTTCCTATGGGCCCTTCATGTGAACGTACTTCAGATCACAAAGTGAATCAGAAGGATTCATCCAATAACAACTGTGGAGAAAAATCAATTGAATATAAGGAAATTGTGACTACAAAGCAAGAAATTGGAAAAAAATTAAGCTATGAGGAAATGAGAGGGCAGCTTTTACGTAAAAGAGAAGCCCCTCCTCCAAATATTGTCCAGGACAGAATAAAGAAGTTTGAGACTGCTGAAATTGAACCTAAAAGTAACAAAAAGAATAAAACTAGTGACTCTTTAAAATCTGATAAAATTTCCACAAAAGATAAGATGTCTGCATGTAATAGGGTTGGAAAAAGAAACAGACACAAAATTAGTCGTTCTAAAATTAATCGAAGGGCTCTTCACAGTGATTCAGAAGCTGTTGCTTTCCAGGATTCTGATGAAAGTTCAGATGATTTGACCATGAAGTCGGCTCCCATTCTCTTATCACCACTATCATGTGTTCTTGCTGATTTAAGAAAAACTGCTGAATCTGGAAAAGAAAAATTATCAGTCAAAGATGTGCCATCAAACAAAACTGCCATGAAAGAATATTTATCTAACTTGAACAAAGGCAGTTCAAGTGGGAATCAACTTGAAAATCAGCCCATCTATACAAAGAAATATTCTAAGGAATCTGCTCAAACATCACAGTTTGGGAATTTTTTCGAGGAAACTATTGAAAATGCTGATGAAGCAGAATATTTGCCTATGTTTGGTTTGAAGTTTTCTGAAGAAAAGGAGCCAGAATATGTGATGATGGGTGGTGGAAAATTATCTCCTGGTTCTCATCTTTCAAAAAATAAAACTTTTGTCCAAGAAGAGGAGCATGTTTATAATGAACCTTTCTCTCCTCCTCCTAGCTTTTTACATGATGTCTATGAAAAGCAGAAGACAAAACTACAATATCAGATGAAATCCAGTAGTTCTGAAGATTCATTGACAGAAAACATTTATGAAAAACCAATGCATAGGTTTGTATCAAGTTCAGCCAGAAATATGCGGCTTGAATACATGCACAAGTCTGTTCAGGAAACAAACAACGTTCTGATGAGCAGTTTGTCCTGTTCTAATGTAACTTCTGTTGGACAGTCACGTGAATTAAATGAGAGGAATAGTTATCACAAATCTGATAGACATATTTCTTCTAGAAACAATGTGCATCATTATGAGCAGGCCAATCTAAGTGTTTCAGTGCCTGATTTGCTGAAATTGAAGGAAATGAAGGATACTGATGCTTCAGATGCTGATGATGAAGCAAGTAGAGATTTTGATACTGTTGGTAATTTGCGTTTACCTTCTTATCAGTCACCAATTCTGAGCCAGTTTTGCAACAGTAATGATAGTGTTATGCCAGGAAGAAATGCACATTCTTCTTTGGAATCAGAAGTTTTACCATATAATAGCAATGATAATGAAAATACTAATAAATCTCACTACTCGTTTCCATTTAATTCCTCTGTGGATGACAACTTGTGTACAAAATCATTAAAGAGTGAAGTAAAGCCTTTACCATCTTATGAACCTCTTTATGATACATCTACTTTTAGTAATATGGAAGCTTGTGCTCAAAATACATTGAAAGAAGATTCAGCTGAAAAATTTCGTGTACAGAAACTGAGAATATATACTAAGGGAAAGAAACCTGAGGCTCCTAAAATTTTTCCTGTGCCATTTAGCTTAGAAGAATCAGAAATCTGCAAAATTTTAGAAAGGAAAGATTCTGCTAAATCTTTGAAAGCTGAAGATTCAGTTCCAGTGGCAATGCATAATTTAGACTCATCTATCACTATTGACAGTGATTCACTTTCAGAAAATGTGGCTTATGCTTCAAGAGATGAGTTGATACCAAAACCTGGTGCATCAAATTTTTCTACTAATGTGATGCCTCATTCATATAGGCCTGATGTTGTTCCTTCAGTTCAAGTTGACGAAAGAGTGCCAAATGAAAAATATTCTCCATCAAAATCGCCAAATTCAGCACCATATTACTATTCTGATTTGTATTCAGGTCAGGGAGTAAATTTTGCTGGCCATATACCCTTATTTAAAAGAAGTGATGTGCCATATTTGGACAAAACTAGCCCACCTAAAAGTAGTCCTGCTTTATTAAATAATGTCAAATCTATGAGTCCTTCATATTCTTCTAAAGGAGATGTTGGACGGAAAGTTAATAAGATTAACTCCAAAACCTCTGCCTGTGCAGAGGAGAAAGATGCTGTCAATGAAAAGTATTGGGAGACAGGAGGTGCGAAGAATAATTTGAAATGTTCAATTGAAATTTTGGAAAGTTCTAAATCAAAATACTTAGATGCTGAAAAGAACAAATATGAAGCTGGTCATACTTTAGAAAAAACTCGATCAAATAGTACTATGTCTTATTTCAAACATAGGTCTTCTACACCAGAACTAAATACATGTCAGTATCAGTCTGATGAGCCAGTGTATGAAAATATTGTTTTTCAACCAAAATCAACACTCCAAAAAAGACTTTCTCAATCACTTGAAGGACTTCCCAAAGCTCCAGAATTGGTTGATACCACGCTTAATGATAAACATGATGTTCCTGGCAATCCTGTGTATGAAAACATAGATTTTTATAATATTGATAGACGTAGATTAATAGAAACTTCACAATATAGTCAGAAAAGTGAACCTATACCCTTAAACCCTGAAACATCAAAACAAAGTAGAAAAATGATGACTTCCCATTATACATCTGCCATTGCTGAAAAACAGTTTTGTACTGCTGTATCTAGTACGAATGAAATAGAAAATTGTGCAGGCTTAACAAATGTCGTTGACAATGAAACTGACTTTTTAGATCAAAATGTGTTGAGACGTGTTAGTGAACAACATTTCTTTGGAAAAAATTTTAAACCTCCGTATCAGAACTCTACTCTTGAAAGTAAAAATATCATGCCAAATTTCCCTACACCACAGAAGTTTTTCATAAGTAATATTTCAGATAATAATGAAAATAAAGATAATCAGAATGCAGTGTCTGAACCTTTAACTACCAAACAGTGTGAAGACCATAAAAAGGGAATTTATGATTCTGACTCTACATCAGGAGCAACTTCTTCATGTGATGAAGGTAATTAAAATCAAACTATGGCCAAAGAATTTCTCTTTAGTACATAATATATTTGTATATACATGTGTGTGTCATTTTTCAGTATATTTTAATTTGACGAGATTGTATTTTTCTTTCGAATTTCAGACATTTGTGTATGGATTGTTTTTAGCAAATAACTTGTGTAATTATATCAAATATTTATGAATGGAAAACCCCCATCCCTGTTAAGCATCTATAATTTTTTTAAAGAAATGATTTCTTGATAGGACCTCTAATATTTGGCAAAAACATAAGTTTATACTATTCCATTTGCACTTGCATTCATCTTTAAGACTTGATGATTGCAACTATCATTAAGATGTGACATATTTAGTTAATGCTATCCCTATCAGATTATACCTTTTTCTTAATAAATACCTTCTGTTTCAAAAACAAAATTGAAAATTTGTTAAAATATTAAATATATTCCAATTTCCACTTTATTTTATTTTATTGAATGGAAGTATTTACTTGTACAAATTTGTTATGTGTGATAACTGGATTTTGTGTTAAAAATATGAATTAATTTTGGTACTTTTAAAGTGTTTAGTGTTGTTTCTAATATGATAATATATCAAGTAACTTTCAATATTTTCTAGACCAAGCATTTTACAGAATTTGGATTTTAATTTCTAATGGGAGTTTGGGTCAAGCATAGTATTTGAGAATATCTATTCTTTTATCTCAAAAGTTTTCCAATATCCAAATATCTCAATGCTTGTAAACAAAAATGTTTCTGAAAATCTCCTTTATGAATAAATTTTTCTCTAATTTGTGTATCTGAAATATTTGTTACTGAATCGGATTCTTGTTTATGTTTTATTTTGTATGTATGTATTATATTCGAAAAAGAAGTATTTAATTAAAAAAAAAAATCACAAATAAAAACATTACAAACCTTGCTCTAGTCTGCTTGAGACAATGTGTTAGTATAAAGGTCCTTTATTAGAAGTATTTTTATTTTAGCTGTCTTATTAGCAGAAACAAGTTTTTATTTAAATTTTAAAAAGCTAATCAATAGATATTTTTCTGCATTGATGAACATACCTATGAGTTTGCTTTTCTAATATACAAAGTTTTCTGTTGTAACCATTTTACAGAATGTTTTTTTTATGAATTCATATTTATATTCTTTTCTTTAAGGTAATGAATAAAAAAAATGTTTGTAACTATTGCCTTAATATTATTATAGTTATTGAAGATTATTTTGTATGGGGATTTTTCTGTTAGAGAGTTTTAATCTGGTTTTAAAATGTTATTCTTTTCTTTTGTTCATTTTTAGCATCTTTGGATTCTGATAATAAACATCAGATAAAACTTGCTAAAGTACGATCCACTGAAATACCAAGAAGTTCTTCTGCTGAAATACATGTTAAGGAGGTAAAAATTTTAAATTTTCTGTTTAGAGGGGTTTTTTCTGGCTGTAAAATTTTTTTAAACAGAAAGCTTTTTCTGTTGTTTGAATCGAAACTTTGCTAGTTATTATTTTAAACTTGATATTTACAAATATTTAAAAATGAGAATGATATTAAAGCTTTGAATTTTGAATTTATTTTTTGTTTCTATTAGTGTTTTGATAGATATATTTTTCTAATGGCAAAAAATTAGTAATAAAAAAATAAATGGCAAAGATTATCAAAAGCATTAGCATAAATGAAACAAATGCATATATATTTTTTATTTTTTATCCTTGGTTTTAAAAGATGCTGCTTTAATTTGTTCCATCAAAAAATAATTGGTATCATTCATGCATTTAATTGTAGAAAGCTTAATGCATCATACTATTTGTCTTCGCAGATGCTTGTATGACATTTGATATAACTAACTATTTATTTAATCAAACAATTTTCAGCTCTGAGGAATTGACTTTTAAAAATTGAAAATTCTTAAATTTTGGAGTCCAAAAGATAATTTAGCGATAGAATTTTAAGGAAGTATGCCTGTGAATTTAAACTGCCTGCTTCAAAGCTAAGATTTTTTTTTAAGAAAGAAGTTGAGAAGAGAGAGTAGATGGTTAACATATTAATAGAAGAAAATCATTAACAAATTTCTGTGATCATCTTTTTTTTTTCTCTCACCATGATTCAACAGCTAATTTCTACTCTGTTTGAGTTAAGCATGTAATTTAATTTGCAAAAAAATATTCTAAATGGTGTAATTATTTTTTGTATTGCTTGAGTCAATAAATGAATTGGAAAAATTATGCCTAATTTTTTTACCTTTCCCCATTTAAATTAATTCTATTCTATAGTATTAATTTAATAACATAGAATATTTAAATATTTATTTCTATTATAAATATTCCTGAACCACTAATATTTTAAACAAAAAAAAAGTTCATCACATCTCAGATTATAACTAATCAAATTGTGAACTGCAAGAAATCACAAATTTAGATTATTTTAGACCAATTTAATGATCTTTTGGATGAAAAATAATGAAATTCAAAACTTCATTTAACTCCATGAAGTTTCACTAGAAGAGTAGACCCTTGGTTTATATTGTTACCATATATTTGGATAATCATGAAACCTTACTATTATTTTATTATTCATCATATAATAAAGGTTTTATCCTGATGACTGAATAGAGAAATTTGAATTATCTCTATAGATCTTTCCATTCAACTACATCTATGTTTTAAAATGCATACTTTTAGGAGCTAAAGAATCAATTGTGATTATTTTTAACTTTTTATGAATAAAAGTAATCACAGTTGAGTTTTAAGATTAAATAAGATTTTTACAGTAAGATTTTTTTTTAGTAAAGAAGGATGTTAAGAAAGTGTTAATGTTCCTAATTCCGAAAATGTTTAAATTTTAGCCTAATCACTTGAGAAAGTTAGTTCAGCAATCTGAGGGCTTGATGTGCAAAGGAAAGAGGCTGAGTGTATCTGCTGGAGATCTGCTCGGAAAAACGGTATTATTAAATCATTTTAACCTTATTCTATGTTTAATAAAAACTTCTGTTAACTTTTTATCAGTTTAACCAAGTGTAACTTTTTTTCTCATCTAAATATTTATTCTTATTTTTTAATTTAATTTATTTTTTATATTTTATTTATATATTCATTTTGTACATGAAATTAGAAGATTTCAAACTTAAGATTACTTATTAGACAGTCCTGTCACAAGTTGGGTTGCATTTTTGGTGTTTTTAATTCATTGTTTTTACACCACATTGGTAGATTTCTATCAAGATTTGAGTGAAATCCATTTTGGGGAAGCAAGTCTATTTGGATTTCCGAGTATAAGTTAACATGGTTATTACAAAACAAAGAGTACTAAATAGATAAAATTTGGTGCACAGATTTATCATCTAAAATATAGATACCAATCAAATTTTAACCATATACGCCTATGGCAAAGGTGGCCAACTTTTATGAATCATTGTGCCATTTTCTTACTATGAAAAAATACATTTTCCACTGCATAGTGGTAAAGATTTTAGTTATACGCGTAATTCAAATGAAATGTAATTTTAGCGTGACTTCTTTTGTTGCAGATTAGATGATGACTTATAACTTATATTAGTATTGCAGCATGTTACTTTTGGCAGATTTTAATTGTGCAATTAAGAAATTGTTGGCTATGAAATAGTATTGATTGTGAACTTTACATCACAAAATGCATTCACTTGTAAATTAATTCCGATTTATTATTTAATTCAAACCAATTGTTTTTAGTCAGAAAAATTTTGACATTTCACCTATTATAAATATATAAATCCCTTGATTAAAAAAAATGTTGAGATTTGATGGGAAATGTTGAACTTTGGAATTGGAAGATTTTGAGTTCTATATACAAATTTCAACACAGAACTGCCATGTAAATGAGTTTAATGCTTCTGCAATAAGTTAGGGCCAAATCTTTTCCCATTGGTATGATTCCGAATTTTGAAGAGAGTGTAGTGATGCTGATGTCTTATTTATTCTCTGACTGCAGATTAAAATCCAAAAAATCCATATTGTTGCTTCAAAACATAAATATAACTTAACTAAATCATTTCCTTGATTTTTAAAAAAATACCCATATTTTTTATATTATTTCAAATTAAGTATTGCAAAAATAATTAATATAATTTTTTTAATTTTTGTTATTTTATTTTTAATGTTTTATTTTTTTATTTTCCAAAGCATGAAGAATTAGTTCTATTGTTGATTCAACTAAGGAGGAATCAAACAAAAATCCTAAGAGCCAAAGAGAAACTGGAGAAGCAAATAGAAAATCTTCAGGAATTTCCTCAGTAAATTACTTTTATTTTTGTTCTTAATGCAGTAATCAGTGTTATTAAATCATACATTTTCAATTTTATTTCTATAAATTAATTTTTTGTGCTGATTTGTAAGCTTGTGTATTATATTTCTATTATTAATTTTTAAAAGTATATTTCTATTCAGTGCATTTTATCATACTTGTATTTTACACATTCAATATATACCATTGTTTTGTCATGAAAGACACAAGTTTCTCTATTTGTGATTTTGGTGACTGAAGCTAGAGAGATTTTGAAAATATAATGAAAAAGGGAGTTTTTTTTTTTTTTTTTTTGTACTGTGCGGTTTTTATTTCAAATATGTGTTATGTCAAATCATGTGTCCTTCAGCATTGTCAACAATTAACAAAGTTACCTGCATTTCTAAGTTATCTATTAGGAAAAACAACCATAGTGGTCAGGAAAAAGCCTACCATTTTATTTTTTATAAATATTTTTTACTAATTTAAAATGGTTAAATAATATTATTGAAAAGAAAGTTATTTTGATTAATTTGCATCAACATTTTTCATGTGTAATCATTTAAGTAACTGTATATTCTTGGAATATAAAATATGAGATGGTGTATTAAGTTGCCATTACTGTTATGTAAAATGATATGAGCATGATTTAGAATATTCTTTTTAATCTCTTTTCTTTAAAATATTGCAGCTTAATTTTATTGGTAATGAAATATTAAACATTATTATAATAATTTATATATGGATTCAATAAGTTAAACAAAAAATTTAAAATTAACATTAAAATTTTTCAAGTATTTTTTGTGATTCCTCCCCATTTCTGATTCTGCAGATCTAACAATGGAAGGCAACCTACATATCAGAATAAGAAAGAGCTACAAAAGCAAATTCTTCTCCTACAGAAACAATATGAAGATACTCAACCTCTTGTGACATTAGTCGATAATATGGTTAAACTTGGAAGTCTGTATGGTAATAGTAATCGCAGAAGTTTCTCATTGCCATTATTAGTAAGTGAAAAAGTCTTATTGCTCTTTATTATTATTATTATTTGATAATCATTGTTAATGATCCAAAACATTTAACTGTTGCAATTTTTCTTGAAGTTGCACTCAGAGAATTACGAGGAATTTTTGCCAAACTAATTTAATTTATAAAAAAAAGATTTTCACTGTACAGAACACAATGTCAGCTGACTAAAAAGAAGGGAATTTATGAACTATTGAAGAAAAATGTCTATTATTTTTTTTACTATTGTCTTAATGTTTTTTACTGTTGTGTTAATAATGAATGTATCATATCCATATTTCCATATTGATTATTTTTTCCAAACTCCTTTTCTGAAAACTTTTTTAATGTAAACTGAGCAGAATAGTAAAAAATAAACTTAAGAGTTTTACTTTTACTTACTTTTTTTAGCTCTAAGAATTACATAGCTTAAAAAGTTTGATTCAAGATTTTTATAATTTCAAAAGTTGGATAACTGCTGGTTAAATTCGTACTAGCATGATGATAATTTTTCTTACAAAATCTGTTCATATGTTTTCATCAAATTTAGTAATCATTATTGTTAATTTTTAAATATAAAATTTTAAAAATTTTTGGAACAAGCAGAATTTTTTTTTTCATTTTTGCATATCAAATTCAAAGAGAAAATATTATGATCATTAAAGCACACATAATTGAGATTTAGATAAATTTTTGCATTTTAGACTTCCTTTTATTTGATAAATGAAATATGATGCAGTTTTAACATTAAAATTGTAAGTCATATCACATTATGGACTAATTTTATCATATGGAAAAAGTTTCTTTCCAAAGCACACTCTCAATTTTTTTATCCCGATTATGTAATTGAGATAGAACAATAAAATTGAAACTTTTCAGAGGTATAGGAGAAAACTAAGAAGGAAATACTCCTGCTTGGTTCTTTTGATTTTTAAAAATTATTTTTAAGCAAAAAATTAACTTTAAAATTAATATAACATTATGTATTTTTCAAAATATTGATATTTTCTGTTATTTTACACTTTGCCACAATTGATTTTTTTTTGTGTGTTGTTGTAAGATGTATCTAGCTATATTTGCATTTTTTTTATTTCATTATTATTATTTATTGTTATTTATTTATTTTGAAGGATACCTCCCAAGAAGATGTATCATCTCCTGCCAATGGTCCACAAAGCCCTGATTATGCTGGGGAATCAAATATCTTGTCTAAATTATTAGCAGAGGAAAGCAATTTCCAGGTGTGTAATATATATATATGAAAAAAATCAATTAATACTAAACACAGAAGCATAATTGGTAGCATATTATGTATAGAAAATAATTGCATATATATGTGTGTATAATTTTTTATAATTGATGGTATTAAAATGTTGAAATTCATGAAGAAAACTACAAAAATATTGTTATTGAACAAGTGAATAAGTTAAAATGAGGGTAATCTGTTATTTAAATATATTTTTAAAATGGTATTTATATATCATACTTTCATTTTGCATCATATGTCAAAACTTTAGATATATAATGTAACCTATATATTTTAATATTGTAATGGTTTAAATATCTGTGGGGGTATAAGTTTGAAAATCTGTATGAGTTTGATTATAAAAACTCTTGCTCTGCAGCACAAAGTACAAATTGATTTTTCTATTTGATGCATGTTTGTATATGAACTGATAAATAGAAAAATATGCATCATAGTTTTTGGAATTTTTAAAAAATAATTTTATTTAGCTGGGGTTTTTTTTTTCTTATTAATTTCAAATATTAATGGATTTTGATGTCATATATATGTTTGTCAAATATTTTATCCTTTTTCAAATCAATAAACAATTTATGTAATTTCTAATTATATATTTTGGCTTGTCAAATGTTTTATACTTTTTTTTTATCAATAAACAATTTATGTAATTTCTAATTATATATTTTGGTTTGTCAAATGTTTTATACTTTTTTTTTATCAATAAACAATTAATGTAATTTCTAATTATATATTTTAGAAACGTATTAGTGAAATTTATAGTCTGGATAAAGGCTTGAGAAATGAAACTAATAGTATTTCATCATTGCACCAAGATAAGGTATGGCATGTTTATTTTATGTATTTTCTTATTTGTTTCATATTATTCATGATATATGTTAGATTATTTATATTATTTTCCCAAATTATGAATAAGATTATGCACGGGAATATTAGTTGTTAAACATATTGACAATTTAATAAAAGTATTCATTTTTAATTTTTCAGTATAAGAAAATACAAAAATTAAGGAAGCAATTATAATTAAAAGTGCTTTGTTAAAATAAACTAATGTATGCAATGTTAAATTGCTGATAGTTTATTTATAACTAATACTTTATAATGTTTTACTTTCCTACATATAAATACCCTTAAAATTGCAAGTGAGTGAATCTTGCGAGTGAGTGAATTAAGTGAGTGAATTAAAATAGTTTTATTAAAATATATTTTCCTTTGGAATTTTTTAAAATTATTATTTTGTGTTTCTTTTTGTTAATAATACAAATGCAAAATGTTTTCAATCTGCTATTCATGCTTTATATTACACTTTAAAAAAAATTTGGATTTATTTTTTTTAATAGATGGCATAATATTTTTATGAATATTGGTAAATTGTCGCAAATTTCTGATTATTTTATTAAGAATTCATATTTTGAATTCATTTACTGTTGAAGGATCTTAACTCTTTATATCCTTACTGCCAGGAAAAGAAACTGTAATGTAAGACATGCACATTTGATTAAATTAGTTTCATATACAGCTTTAAAAAGTTAATCTATTTAGTTTATATAAATATTCATAAAATATTGTGAAATATAATTCTTTTTTGGGGAAAAAAAAATTCTCTTTCATTTCAGGAAATGCTAGAGTTTACGTTAAGTGGAATGCGCAACAAAATCTTAGATCACCAAGACAGACCAAGTGAGCTTCAGAAGTTGAAAAAACAGCAGAAAATGATTGAAAAGGAATTAGTTCGTGTAAAACGTTTGCTGAGCACAAGTACTAAAGTAAGATAAATGACTATTTCTATTACTGCATTATCATGTTGTATTTTATAATGAGTTTTGTGTATTTTGAGCTACTTCTAAATTTCTTGAAATTTTAGAAAATTGAAGATGCTGCATCCAAAAATGACCAGATGGAGAAAGATATTTTACACCTGAGGCAGATACTAAAAGAAGCATTGAAAACTGGATCATCTGAAGCTGTAAGAAATTTTAAAATAATTTTCAATCAGAAATCTGTTTCTCCAGGCTTAGAATATATTCTTACATAATAATGATTAATAAAACCAAATTGATATTTAATTAACTACTACTACAACCTAATTTATTAAAATTAGTGAAATTATTTCATGATTGTATCATAATTCTTAGGATAAAAATTTGTTTTTTTGAGGTAATATTGCTTAGATTACAAAGTGAGCTGTTTGTTATACCATTTTCATTATCTTTTAAATTTATTATCTAGTTGCATATTTGTATTTAGAAAAAAATTTCAAAATATAAATTATTTAATTTTATCAAATTTTATTTGTTAAGCCTATGTTTCATGAAGATAATTTATTACAATGCCACATTTCTTTGTTTCAAATGAAATTATTTTTTTTTTCCTCATTTTAAAATTAAGTAATTTTTAAATAACAAATAGAAATTAATTAATTGTTATTTGTATATTTCTATTCATAGAGCATGTGTAAATAAATATAATGGCTGTAAAAGTATAAATCTTTGTGGTATTTATTTCAAAATATGAAAAAAAAATTGTGCTCGTGGATTTCAAAATTGGATTATATAGTTCAAAATTTTTGATGAATTGTTTTGGGCTGCCATACTTTTTATTTTATTATATTTTTTAAAAAATATGAATTGAGTGTGCGTATTTTCTTAAATATATCTGATAAACAAAACAATTATTTGTAGAAAAATGTATAAAAATATTAATTAATCTAATAATTCAGAATAGCTTTGTTTTATAACTCAATTTTAAGATGAATAAGTTATTTATCTCCATAAAAATGTTGAAAATAGAGTGAAAACAAGTTAAAGCCTTCTATTGACTGGAGTTGTTAACTCAGAAATATTGAGGAATGTTCATTTAAAACTCTTAATATTGTGTTGCAATAGATATACTTTACAAAGTTTTTTTTTAGAGGAGAAAATAAGTTAGACAGGGCTGCCATAGCATTGGTTGAAACTGAAAAAACACAGGGAATTTATGAAAATCGGCTTTAACGAATAAAAACGGGAAAACTGCAGAGAAATTTGATTTTTAAAAAAAATAAACACTGGGTAAATAGAAGGATTTTTTTCCCTTCCCATCTAAAAAATGCCAATCTCTAAAGATAGTAGTCATTGTAACTTCCAAAAGCAACATTCCTCTGCAGAAATTGATGCTCAAATTCATGAATTGGTAAAAATGAATAAGTAAAAAAAACAATTTTGCTTTGTAATGTTTTTTTTTTGTTGTTGTTTTTAAATAATTATTAAAGAATCTGTATCATGATAACAAAAATGTTTTGTGTTTTATTTTACCCAAGTCCTTCATTTTATGTGATGTATAATTAAATTACAAGAGAGGTAATATATCCCTCCCTCATCTTAATATATAAATTTTTCTTTCTAAATCCAAATAATAAAGATTTTTTTTTAGTTTATAAATATCAAAATTCTGCTGTTGTTTCACATAATGTTAAATTGTTGCTTGTTTTATATGATTTTTTTTAATCTTTAAATTCATATTGCTTTAAAACTAGAACATTTTGAATATAAGCATATGGGAAACAGGGGAGTTTTTTCCTGAGATTTGAGTGGCAGCCCTGGTTAAAGTAATGATGATAACTCTTAGAAAAGTCATAAGAAAATATATAATGAGATATTGTATCTGTAATCTTTCTTATCTTGTTTCTTAAATTGGTATTTGTTTGAATGTTGTTCAGACTTTGCTACCTTACTGTTGTTCAATACTTCCTTCTGCATCAAATTGATGAATATCCATTCTGGGGTTTCTACTTTTTTGTAACTGTCATGACCTGTCAGAATGAGATTTGAAATTGGATGCGATGCATACCTTTTCATAGTAATCAACCACATTGTATAGAATCATCGTATCATCATTTTAATTTCTTTCATTTATTTCATTTAGTTATACCACAAACTTATTGTTCATTTCTCATCATCAAGTATAGAGCCATCAATAGCATACACAACAAATGTTTCTGTTTTTTGAAAAATTTTTGTTCTTCTAATTTCTGAGATTTACAATAATTTTTTTCACAACATGTTTCAAAGTGAATATTATTTTGCAAGTTAATTTGAAAATAGAGTGTTAATAAATGTTTGGTCCTTACTTTCTTTTATATCAAACTTTTTTTTTTCTCCTCTTTCTAGAAGGACTTTCAGCACAATCGAGCAGATATTGAGGCAGAATTGTCACGAGTTCAAAACGTTCTAGATGAGCTAGCTAATCACAGGCATGAAATTAATAACACGGTGATGAAGTTAAAAGGGGAAGCTCCCCCATCTTCTTCTGTCGGATCTGAATATAAAGCTAGTCCATCTGGAACTGCAGGTAAGTAAAAGAATTCTTTGATTAATTTTGTTACTTTATTTATTTTAAATAACTGATTCCTTGTTTATTAATTATAAATTGTTGATGAGTACTTATTTAATTTCTGTGAGATAGAAAATATCCTATTTTTAGTTTACTCAGCATTAAAGTTAAGCTTTCTAATTAAGAGAAATTTTGCTGTCATGGGGACTTAGTAACCCTTCTATATAAGTCTTACAGTTATTCTGTTTACCCTGCTGATGACATTTACTACTGATGACAGTAACATTTTCGGAACTATTTAGAGCAAGGATATTAAGAAATTGTTCCATGCTTGTATTGAAATTGCTTTGGTGAAATTTTACTCTATCTACAGCACAAATTTAGGGTAAATGCTTTTGAAAAGATCTTCAATAGAATGTCCCCCTTGTACATTTACAAGAATAATGGATAACACTCTTTTTCTTTATATAATATAATCATTTTGATTTAATCTAAATTTCTGTTCATTAGTTGCCCTAGAACCCTCACTATTTTTCTTTATTCTTATTTTATGTTGAGCATGGGCTATTCAGACTGCAAGCATCAATTCTTTTTTTGTATATTAATGAAAGGGAAGAAAGCAAAATAGGGAAATCTTTTTAAAATTTTCTTTGAAGTTTCTTCGTATTTATATGATTTCTTCTTAAAAGGGATTTAAAATTATATTAATGTATGGAAATTCACTGATTATTACTTTTATTGAGTCTCCTTTCTAATAAATAGGAAAAGAAACACATTTGCTGAAAGTCAGAAGAGAGCCTGAATCAAGCACTAGTCCTGTTACTGTTACAGGTAATCATTACAAAATTATATATATAGGAGTAATTTTTATCTGAAATTTTAATTAATTAAAAATAAAGCAGTGTTTTGGCATTTTAATAATAACTTCTAAAAATAATGTATTTTTATCTATGGTAAATTAGTATTAGCCATTTTTTTACTGTTTTTAAAAATATTCATGTACTTAATTTTCAGTTATGTATTATTTTCTATACGATTGATATGAGAAATATGAGTTATTGTTATTGTGAAAACAAAGTTATTGTGTCATAAAAAATAATGCGTAATGGATGTAAAAGGTAAAGAAAAAAGGGCTTTTCTAAATGGTGAACATGACTTTCCAAGCTACTGAAGTGGCTTTTATTATTATTATTATTATTATTCCTCTTCAGCATAAAAACAGACAATTCATATTTATTTGCATGTCAGTAAATTTTATAGACAAAATAATTTTTTAAAAATACCAGTATTCAAATGCAACCCTAAAAATATGGATTTTTTTGCTTCAAACTGTATCTTAAAGTTCATCAAACAGAGTAATCTACAATTGCAAGGATTGAAACACTTGTTTTTCAAAACTATTTTTAGTTTTATAAAGTGATAATTATTAGGTAGTTTTTATTTCATTTAAACTATCAGTTTAAGAATTATTTTAAAAAGTTCTAAAGTAATCTATGAAAAATGAGTTTGGTATCATTAGTTAAGCTTCATCATTAATAATACCAAATCATTAATGATTCATTGATCTATTTCATTTTCCTCTTTTTTATTTTGTTTAGATGTTTGATTTCAAATCATTATTTTCTGTTTTGTTTCATCATTGTATTACTTTCACATTTTTCTTTATTATTATTATTTATTTATTTTTGTTACTATTTTATTTTTCCTGATTTTAAATCATTCATTTTGTTAGAAGAAAAAGAAGTAACTCATTTAAAGAAAGTCAAAAAAGGAGTTGAAGTTAGAGCTAGTCCAACTGGAGTTGCTGGTATTTCTATTTTTATTTTATGGTTTATTTATTTTGACTAAATATCATAAGGTCTTAGTATCTACATGTGGCAACTGTTTTTTATTTGTCATAACAATGAATTAAAATTTATTCATCATGATTTTATTTATTCTATTTATACTCTTCCTTTTATTTATTTATCATTCTTATTAAAAAATAAATTAACTTACCATACAGTTTTGAATTAATGTGTAATTACCTTTTTCTTAATAATAAAGCATTGTGATTTATAAGAAAGATATATTATAGCTTTGAAAAATGCTTTTAGTCAATTAAAATTTTTTATTTGTATTTTAGATGTCATGACTGGAAGATTCTACATTATCAAAACTGCTCCTAATGTAGTTTTTTTTGTGTGTGTGTTTTAGGTTCAGCACCACTTCCAGTTCGCAAAAAGCAGCATAGTATGTATTTGGAAACAGATTTAGATACCATGGAGACACGTGATTTGGCCTCAGTCCATGAAAAGGATTTAGATGATATTCCAGTTTATGTAAATGCTGAAGAAATTAATAATGTAAGAATATTTTTCCCTTTTTATAAATGAGTTATAGTAGTTTAAATCATGTTTTCTATGTTTTCCAGAAATTAATGCATTATAAAAGGTAATATTTTATTTAAAAATAAAAATATTCTAAGTTTATTTCTTTAAGAGATTTCTGGTATCTAAATATAACTTTTTATATCATACAGAGTGAATTTAATTTGTGCTTTTATGTAATAATTTTAAATTTACTTTTTAAAAAAGAATATGCACTTTATAACTTGAATAAATCCATATTATTATATTTACCTGTATATTTTATTCAAATGTTATAATTTAGTTGGAACCAGTGTAAAATAAAATATTTTTATTTCAAAAAGGAAATTTATTATATTTAATTTTTTTCTAAATTCTATTTTGTAATTATATTTCAATATGATTATTCTTTTGAAGGCTATATACATTTTTTATTGCTATTTCACCCTTTCTCTTTTATTGAGATTAAAAAAAGAATTTGCAATAATTAAAGAATCACTTAAACAGTTTTTATAGTATTCCATAAAAAATTTTTCAGAAGTGAAGGGTTTTTAAAAAAAGACAATTTTAATTTTAAATATATTTTTCTGTAAAAATAAAACTTTTTATTTTTTGTTTTTCCTTCAGCCGAATGAAGAAATATATGAAAATTTTTCGACCATCGATTATGCAAATATGGCAACATACAACTCCCAATCAGATGGCTCTGCAACAGAGCAGTGTGCTATGCAAGACATCAATGATGCAGATGAAAGAATGAAACGTTTTTATGGTATGTAATTTTGCTGTGTGATGACTTATCTAATTATATAAATATATAATTAGATACCTGGTGAACTTCATACCACTTAATAACCAATGAGCTGTTTAATTACATCATTTATAACACAAAAACAGCAGTTCCAATTTTAATCATATTTGATTTGGAAAAAATCAATAAAACTGCAAAAATAAGTATTCAATAGCTTGTCGGAAACACATTTTCTTAATTCAATGTATATATATATTCTTGTTTATTCTCTGGAGTCAAGAACCTTCTGTTATAAACAACATTTTTTTGTTTTGTTATCAGTTGTCAAAACAAATGAAGAAGATGGTTTAAATAAATAAATAAAGTACATATAATGGTCAATTATGTGCGAACGGGCCACATATAATTGGCCATGAAAAAAGCATGAGTTTTTCTAGATTCAGACCACAAACACTCAAGCATCATTACCACCAAGCCAACTTTCAGCTGTAAATTGTGCAATGGTAAGCTAGGCATGTCCAAGGAGTTTAAAAATTCAGATAGATAGTTTGTTACACAGCCAAGAGATTTAAATGAGTGCTGAATACCAATGATTTGATTCTGAATTTCGAAGTTGAAGTCATCAACATCTTTGTACTTATTTACCAAAATAGCTTTCCCACTCAACCATTTGTGATTCTTGTGGTTATCAATGATGTCCGGGGACACTTTGTTGATGAACTTGTCTTTCGATGAAAAGA
The DNA here is from genome assembly GCA_026543055.1 of Argiope trifasciata. Taxonomy (NCBI): domain Eukaryota; kingdom Metazoa; phylum Arthropoda; class Arachnida; order Araneae; family Araneidae; genus Argiope; species Argiope trifasciata. The sequence continues at coordinate 440,239 of JAPMOQ010020034.1, read as the reverse complement.
AATTGCAAAAATTCCAAGGAAATGAAATTAATCCGCTCAATTTGTCGATAGGAACACTGCTATAAGCAATAGCCTACAATTGCTTGAAGAAATCTTCAGCAGATGAATGGTTCAGCAATGCAACTCTCATGTTTGTTGTCAGTTGAAGTTTCTTCTCAAAGAGCCACAAATTTGATGATTTGAGGCAAGTGTTATTTCATCGGCAGCAGTCTATCGTGGAATGACTGGTAGAGTTTGGCAGAAATTGCCAGGCAGTAAAATCATTGTGCTTCCAAAACATCTTGAGTCATTCCACAGATCTTTCAATGTTTGATCAAGTGTTTCCAGTGTGTGTTCCAATGCACTTCTTTTTCCTCTAAAAGTAACATTTTTTTCCCTTGCTTTTCATTGTTTGCTTAGCAGTTTAAATTTATATCATAAAGTTTACTGTGAGAAAATAATTTAGTCTCATAAGTTCATCTAGATCTTTCTACTTTTCAACCAATCTTTCTACTTTTTATACATACCAGCGGGTGACCGAGCTCCGCTCGGAGAAAACAGGTATCGAAGCTAACTCGAAGATTTAAATTTTCAATTGTGATTTATCAAAACAATACATGCCATAAGAAAATTTGTGAAACCATTGGTGAAAAGATAACCGGTTAAACCTCGGCTTTTCATCGTCCACCAGCGATGTCATGTCTTGATGTTCCATTGGAAATCCCCATCTGCACTTCCATGTTTGCTGACCATGCATGGAGCGCTAGGGTTCATATCACCACACGGGTTATGGATCATCCATTTCGAGATCAGTTCCTTGAGTTCCGGATCATCTTCTGGAAACTTTATTAGTTCACCATATTGGCTATAGATGGCAGCACGTTACCGCTTGAAACCTATTAGCCATTATGGCGAACTAATAAAGTTTGAAAATATCCTATCTGTAACTCCGAACTGCTCGACCGTAGCGCTTCAAAACCGGCGCCAATCGATTCCTCGTGGCCAAAAACCCCAGACCCCCAAGTTTACCGGAATTTATTAATTCTGGGGCGATTTTCGACTTGGCAACCATTCCTCGTATTATAGTATAAGATATAAATTTATTATTTATCATGTACATTGCATTTATTTTACATTCATATTATAGGAATCATACCAAAAGAAAAACCTTCCGAAATTAAAACTGTTCGTATTGTGAAGCGACAGTCAGAGCGACGCAATAGAGAGAGGGACAAAAAGAGAGTAACTTATGATGACCAATCTTCTGTGTGGGTGGTTGAAGAGCCAGATATTTCTTCTGACGATTTACTAGATGTAGATGAAGGTATGAGCTCTTTAATGAAATACAAAGTGTAAAAGTGATTTTTAATTAAATGATGAAAAAGTTACCTATTGTTAATAATGATTCCAGCTGTAATTAAACATTGCAAATGCCAATTTAGAGACAGTTGAGTCAAATCTTTTCAAATATTGATTTTTAATTCTATAATAGCAACAATTAGAATTGATTCATCTTTCTTAAATATAGAAAAATAGTTTAGTCTAAAAAAAATTAATTTTAATTGTCAATAAAATCTTTTTAATGCTCCATAGTATTTGTGAACCAGATTTTGAAAAAAAGTATGTTAATTAATTTGGATTTCTATAGAGTATAAGCTATTTATGAATTTTCTCTTTATTTTTATGAATTCATTTTCCTGATATTTATTAAATATTGTGAGCTGTTTTATGTGCACAAGTAAGTTTTCTAAAAATTTGTTTGATCAGTATTTAAGAACTTAATCATATCATTTGAAAATCATTATAAGCCTTTTCTGAGAATGGGTTGATTTGGTTATGCACCCTTACATTTTTCCCAAAAATGTAAGAAAAAACTGCAGTGAAATCATTGTGTACCTATTTTCCCTTACTTTTGTAGTCATGAGAGTCTTCAAAAGAGCTAAAAAATATATATTTTTTAAATAATATGTGGTTTCTTGCATCTGCATGCAACTTTATTCCTGTATTCTTGCCTATATATATAAGCAAGATAATATTAAATGGTATTCTTATCATAAGAAAGTTATATGCTACTCTAGGTTTCTATTTCCCTTTCCTAGTTCAGATTATATATAATTCCTCATTTTGATTATTAAACTCTGTAATCTTCAGTCTAGTTCCATTGTTGCAACTCTGATTTATATTTTCAAGATTCCTTTTTTGTACATTGATCTATGGAATTTCCAGTTTCTTTAGTTTTATTTGTTTTTAATTATTAATTTAACATTTATTTATTAATTCCATCCTTTTTGCAATAGGTGTGACTAACAGGAATGCTCCTACTGTAACTAGACCATCTTCTATTCATTTATTGACATCAACTCTAAATAGACAATCAGTAAGAACTAATGCCTTTTACTGCATGAAATAATAAACAAATTTTCATTTTGTTATAATATGTTATATTTCTTATTTTAAAATCGTTATAATGTTAAAAGTATCAATCATAATTTATTGTTAATATACATTCTTTTACTTTGCAAGTTGTAGAATTAAGGAAAAGATAAATAAAAAATAATTAATTCATTTGCTAATACTTTTTTTAAAAAATTAGTTATTAGTAGTTGTAATAATAATGTTCTATTCTCTAAAATTTTAAAAAATTGCCTACATATATATTTATTAATTGTGAGAACTTAAGTAATTAAGAAATGTTTTATATATTTAATATTCTTTAGCATATTTCAATAACAAAAAATGCTATTTTTAATTCAAATGAAATTGTAAAAACGTTGATGTTATTTTTAGAATTCTCAGTCAGCTCATGAGCGACTGTTTGGACCTTCAGCACCAAAACCTGAAAAATCAACTTCAACTGGAAGTCAGGATCGTTCTTATACTACAAAGAGGTCCAAAAGAAGGCATTATACTGTCAGTGGTTACCAGTATGCTTTGGATCCTCAATTTTCTCAATATTTTAAGGTATAAAATTATTTATGAAAATATTTTTTATTTATTTTAAATATTTATTAGAATATTAGGCAGATACATTCTTTCTTTCTTGAAACATTTCTCAACATTATAGTGATTTGTATTTTCTTAAGTATGGAATAAGAACTTCAGAAATGTGTTATCCTAATATCTATCTAACTAATGGAATGAATAAAAAAATCACTCATTTTTTTAATTTGAAATTTTAAAAAATTGAGTTTTTAAATTTATATTCATTTAATTTGATTTTTTTTTAAAAAAATGCTTGATTGATGTCAAATGTCCTGCCATTGATCTGATATGGAAGTTAAGATAGGTAACCAGTTCTTTGGTTGTCTTTATCATGAATCATGGCTCAAGTTCATGAAACTTTATTTCAAAATATTCCTCATTTGGCTACAAAGTGGACTGTCAATCAAACAAAATTTAATTGTACCTTTTTCTTTAACAGTATAGCAAAATTTTTATTTAACCTTGATTTCCATATGCAATCCATGATATTATTTAAAAAATACTCTCAGTAAACTTATTTTAATATGATATCATTGTTAAAAGCCTTTTGAAGTCATTGGAAAGAATTTCTACTGAAACTAAATACTTTTTAGAGAAAAAATTCTTAATAAACTTGCTACTTGTTTGTATATTCTACTGAAAATATAAGTGATAATCAATTTCATCACTTCAGTTTGTCTCTGCAATTGAGAAAATACTTAAGTATTGCTGAATATTCCCATGAGGAGTAATTTATAACAAAGGAATTTTATTATTTATCATACTGCTTTATTTTATTAAATATATAGTATACTGTTATTTATTTCACATTTGGCCGCTGCTAGTTGCTTACATTTTGAGCATGAACCAATTGTATGTTATAGTATAAAGTATATATGTACACTTATTGTATAAAGTTCTTAAATACAGTTTTAACAATTTTAAAAAAATCACAAAAGCCCCATCTCTCTTTTTTTTAAAAATTTATATCCATGGTAAAAAATAGTTATGTTGTTTCCATAAATCTTAGGATCAGCCTCGGTCTCGAGATGATGTTGACATGGAGCGCTGTCTACGGACTGCTAATACCCCTGACATTGTACGAAGCACAATTAAGAAAAATGATGTATTCGATGATAAAATAATTGAGAGAGAGGTAGAATCGATTTATCATTTATTTTTGCTTAACTTTGTCCAATGTTTGTCTTATTGTAATTTATTTATTTTCCTCTCTGCTTACAGCTTATGTTACCACAGAAAATTGAAATCCCTGAACGATATGTAGAAATAGAACCTGAACAATTATCAGCCAGTGAAAGACTCCGAAGAAGCATAAAAGCAGAAAATATTTGTAAAATGTTATCAGAAACTACAACGTAAGCAAAAGAAGACATTATTCTTGTTTGAATTTCCTCTATGTATTTTATTATCATATTTAATAATTTTTTTGCATATTTTTTATGTAATTATGAAAATTATCAGATTTATTAAAGAGAACCTTTTTACTAGTGCCATTTTTTTTTTTTTTTAAGCTTGCAATATAGATGCATTCTTGTATAAAATGCGCATGAAAAGTCATTTAATTTAACATAATCCATTTGCATTGATTAATTTCATGTATTAAATAAAATTCATGTATAAGCTTCATTTTCCTTTGCTTTTTTTATGAAACATCTATCACTAACTTTTCTGCATAATTCCATTGCGTCTCAAATTCATTTACCATCGACTTTTTATTTTGTTCATTTATTTATTTGAATATTTTTTAATTTGATTTGAAATCAGCATTTATGGGTATCAAACCTCTTTTTTAATGCTGAGTTTAGTCTTTCTTCTTCTTATTCTTTTATTACCTTTCAGTCCTTAGAAATATTTCAAAAAAATTATTCTCCTAATTAAGGAGTTAAAATTTTGAAAACACTTTGCAGCCATTTTTATTTAATGATTTGTCTTCTATTATAGCACTTATGAAGATGTTGAAGAACGCAGTAAATCACCAGAAGCTCTTCATAAGAAATTGAGTGAGGAGAAAAGAAAAAGGGCACATTTACTTAACTTGAATCGTGCCATTGCACGAGAAGTGGTTGAAAAAAGCAAGGCAGTGGCAGGTTAGTTAAAATGAGTTGAGCTTCTGTTTAGGAATTCCAGTCAAATTTCATTAACCTCTATTGGAAAGTATATCTTCATTAATAATTTAAATTAGCCTCTAAAATGGATTATCAAATCCTTGCTATTGTAAGAATAATATTTATCAGGCATAACTTCTAAATAAATTCATAAAAACAATCAACTTCCAAGATTGAAGGAAATTTTTTAGCTTTCTTGTCAAAATAAATATTTATAAAAATTATAGAATAATATTATAATTTAATAAAATTATAGAATTATTATTATAAAAATTATAGAATAATTATTATAAAAAATTAAAGAATAATTATTGGTATTTTTATTGTTTATGAAGTTCAACTAATGCTAAGTAGAAAAAGTAAAATTTTGTTTATCTTCTGAAAGATAAGTTCTTTGAATCTAAATTGTACTTTTTGTGTATTCAGTTAAGATAGAGAAAAATGTTTAGTGCATAAATTTGTATTTTTTTATTATTAATCATATGTTAAATAACAGTATTAAAAAAACTTTAATTTCATAAAGTGATAAATGGGTCTTTTTTACATAAAACTTAAAAAAAATATTTAAAAGTAATGTTTTGTGTTATATCTGGCATTAATAAACAATAAATATTTACTTTATTAAATGTGTGACTTGTAAATGTTATTTTACAAGTCACACTTTTATAGTTAAAATCTGTCTGTTTATAATTTCAAAATTGTTCTGACTATTTTTAAATTAGTTAGATTTTAAGTTCAAAATGGTTAAATAGTTATATGGTTCTGTTCAAAACTTTACACATTTAAACTTCTTACATGTATTATTATGCTATATAAGCTTGTCTTTGATAAGAGGTTTTGGAAATATATCTGAAATGAGTGGACATTTAAAAAAATTTCAAAATGGATTAAAGAGGCAGGGAAGCAGGTTTAAGCTGTTATTGATTTATTTCCTGTTTGATGATATTTGATGAAAAGTATTTTAAAACTTGTTTTATATATTTTTATTTTTCAGGTAAATTTTATGTATAATTTTTAAGCAAATGTTTCACTAAAAAAATATCATTAAAATGTGGTAGAATGTTGGTTTATATATGTTAGTAAAAAGAATTACAAAAATCAGCATTGTTGCATGTTTTGCAAAAGTGAAAAAAATTTATTCTTTTGTTTAAAAGTTTTTCAATTAAATTTTCTAACAAATTTGGAAGAAGTTCCAATATATTTGTCTTTGTGATTTGAAAGTGCAAATCTAAAAATGTTTTAGAATATAGTATAAAACTTTGGGAAAAAACAAACTAATAAACATTGGAATCATTTCATTTATTTCTTTGAAAATAGCTGGACAGATGTAATTGTTATTATTTTTCCCTTGGAATTTAAATAATTATCGTTTTTATAATATGAAAACTAATCTATTACATACTTAGTGATATAATAAATGTATTTATTTAGTTAAATATGTATATGAAATGTTCAAATGTTTTGAAACTTAGAGTAAAATTGAAATAAAACATTTATTTTTCTGTAAAGATTGTTTTCATTGATTCATTCATTATATAAAACACAGTTTGATTTTGTTGCATTGTAAGTCATTTATTCTGTCAATATATAAAGGTTTACTCATTTTCTGGTGATAAACATCCCTTCAATAATGCTGATATGTAGTCATCTTATGATAAGGAGGTTTTTGATCCTTTTTTTTATTTAATTTATATTTATAATAAATTGCATCTTTCTGATTGTAAAAAGTCTTATAAACTTTTTTATGTTATATAGAATAGTGTGGCATAATCAGTATGTTTTTTTTTTCTTTTAATATTACAGCTTTTGTTTTTGTATGTTTATTTTAAAATTTAATTTCTTTTATAAACCTTCCCTTTCAATTTCTTAATTGCCTTTATTTCTCATTTGTTGCATGGCATACATTTAATTATTTTATTGATTTTTTTTTGTCAATGGTTTACATTTTCTTTTTTCTGCATGCATATTTATTTATGTTTCTAATTCATCTTGCAGCAAATGTTTGTAGTGCAGAAAACCAGACATCCACTTGAGGTTTGTAACATCTATATTTAGTTATGCTTGTAATGTTAAGATACCATATTCAGTTTATTGGCATACAATACAGATTTTTGTTATTAATCTTTGGGCATGTTTTAATTTAATTGTTATTCTAGCATTAATGGTTTTAAGTTACATAAAAGCAATGATAGAAATTGGATAAGAATAATTATTACGGAAATTTTGGATGGGTATTATTTTTGCTGTCTGCATGTAGAAATTTCTTTTTCCCCACCTATCCTCATTCATAAAAGTATGCAAAAAAAAGAAGAAAAAGAAATATTATAATCAGTCATTAGATTTTTATTCATTTTTTTTTTTTCTTTTCAAGTTTTTTGGAGATCGTTAAATATTAAATATTTCTTAATACAATCGATCAAATTATAATGTGTTTTTTTCTCCACAAATCTAACCAAATTTTAAACTTGTGTATAAGCTGAAATAAAAGCAGGGGGATAAAATCCTTTAATTTCAGACATGATCACTTAAAGAAAAATAATTTAAATTAGTTAGCTATTTTATTATAATAATTTAATTTTTTCTAATAACTAATTTCAAATTGAAACAAAAATCTTTTTAATTTATGTTGCAAAGTAAATCATTTAAACTTTAAAATACAAAATTTAAATTATGTAGAAATGAATTACTGCATTGCATTAAATTATAAATTATAACACCTATACAATTTTTATGTATGAGGTTCCTCTTCCTATAAACAGTGAAGAATTTAAATAAATTTCAAAATTTTACTTGCATGGTAAATTAATTGTGTATCATATGAATGGTAATCGACAGCTTTCTTAATCTCATTATCAAGAAACAATAAAAGTGTGCTTTTAAAACTTTTAAGTAACTGAAATTTTTTTTAAATCAAAAATATAAATATCAAAATGAAATGGAAGTGCCCTTTGCTAAAATAAGGCTATAAAAGGCCAGGCCATAACAAATAACAATTTTCTTGGAGACTGCAGAGGCTTAGTAATAAAATATTGGTTTCCAGGTTTGAGACATGATTTCCCTAAAGAACTGCCTTATAAGCAGATTTGATGTATGCTAAATCTATTGGAGTAAAAAGTGCTCGTATTGATATGTGTGGAAATATAGAGAGTCAAGGGTTGTCAGCTCTCATGTCATCTGACTGCAGCACAAAACTATGAGATCCATTGTAAAATAATCCAAATGTTACTTTAAATCGAGCATTAATATAAATAAGCTTGATCAATTTTCTTTGAATTTTTCCTTTTAAATTCATTCTTAATTATAAGTTTTTATTATTTTGCTTTTGGCATCCATATTATTAATAAATGCTTCATCATTTTTTAAGTGATATCACTGCAAAAGAGTTTGATAAGATTGTAATTTCAAGTACATATTAAGATAGTATTTAAAAAACTTTTGTAATTTAAGTTATTAATCTCATTGGTATATTATTTCGAGTTGTTTATTTTGGAATTTTCTATGTTATTACAGTGTTTGCTACTCTGCAGCAAATGGTGAAAAAACCTCTAACTCCAGTCGAAGAAGACCTGAGTCCAATGACTCCTCTACCTATAACTCAGCAACGTTACAATTTCCTCACATAAAGTGCATTTGTTTGCCATAGGCAAACCTAGTCTTGCCATTTTTATCTCTCAATCCCAGTGATTTTTACCAGTCCCTGATTTATTAGCTTTACTTTTTATAGAGTGCCTCTCTTTCTGAGCACTGTTGTTGATACAATGCAATGTTGGCAAAGGAGTTGGCAATGTTTGCCAATTTCAGCAATAATGATTCTACAGTTTTGTGTGTGTGTGTACATTGAGTTTTAAATGTATAATAATGTGTTTTTGTCTTTTTTTGATTTCTTTTATTGTTGTTATAAGAATGTTTATTGTTAAATGTGGAACAGAATCCTAATTAAAGGTATGGGACTCTTCCGAAGTGCAGCTCTTGAACATTTGTAATGGTATGTGTATGTATATTTTGCCATATATATATTTTTTATTCCAGGTTTATGTGTACATTTTTATGTATGCTTTTGTTTTAAGTATATATTTTCAATTTCCAAACATTTTTGGAAGTTTTCTTATTGATTTTTTTAAAGGCAAATTCTTAATGTACAAATATTTTTGTTTTAAAATATATATTAGTTATTCTTGAAATGAGTTATGGGAGAATATTTGAGTTTTTGTTATAAGTTTACTAATTGATTCTCATTCCAACAGTTACATAAGGTGAACATAAAGTCTTTTTCTGAATACAAAAATATATTATACAAAGTGTGTTTTAAACATAGGATCTATTGTAGAACTTCCATTATCCACATTCTAATTATCTAAATCATTAGAGGAAAGAAAAAAATATTTATAAGTAATTTCATCAGGTGTGGATATTTTCTCATTATTATGGTATAGAAGTTTGGAAAAAGAAATGTTGCTTTAAGTGTAATTTTCACAATCTGGCTATAAATCAAAATTGCTGAAAACTTGAAAAGAACTAAATAAAATCTAATTAATCTGAATGACTGGGTTCTATTGTGTTGTAATTGAATTTAAAATAAATTCAATCCATTTAACAAATGAATAAACTGTATCTATTTAGTTCTGAGAAAGGGTTGTCTCTGTACAAAATTTTCTCTCTTTCTCAGTTATGAATACTCATTTACTTTTACAAAGATCCAAAAAATTGATCCATTTGAGAAATGAGCACAACTTAGCTATTATTCTTATTTTACTAAGAATCTAGTTGCAAATGCAGCATGTCTTGAATTACCATTTGCTTAGTGGTGCTAAATAACAAATAATCTTTAAGTTTATCATTTGAAAGGTTTACCATTGCTGCCATTTTCTCTAAATGTTTTATACCTTTGCCATAGCTTAACATGTAGAAGAATATAGTATGAACTATACCAGTTCCGTAATAAAGAAGATGTCAAAATTTTCTTTGAGAAGAAATTATGAATAAAATTTCCTGGAGCCACAAAAAGCTTGCTTTTTATTTCATTGATACCATTACATTAAAATTAAATTTTCATTTACTGCTTATATTGATGGACTTGTTATATCATCTATTTAATGATTTAAGAAAAAGTTTTACTTGTAAAATGCCAAAGTTGGGGAGGGAGTGCCAATTCAGATGTCATCTGACTATGATTCAAAATTCTGTCAATCTTGAAATATCCCTAGTATTGCTTTAAAATGTGTTGTTAACTAACCACTTATTTCATGATAGTATTTTGTAATTCAGAAAAGACTTTGTTCTCACCCTGTATTTAAATTCCTAATACCAGTAATTATCATGTGATATTATATAACATGTACATTTCTGTGCATAAGCATTATTTGGATGAAGTTGCATATTTTTTCTTCATTGCATACTGAGTGATGTAATTATGTAAAGCATTGAAGAGGTATTCTTGATAATTTAGTATATTCCTATTTCTTTGAAGAAAATATTATTATATGAATGAAATTAGCTGTAGAAAAACTTATTAATAGCATATATTTGTATAAGATGAAAAATACTGTAAAGAATTAAATTAAAAATTGCAGAAATTATTAGGGTCTTGTGTCCTTTTTATTAAAAGGAAACAAATATCTAACTATAGAGTGATTCAAAAGACAAATTAACTGATGTATAAATAACTGATTCTGTAATGTTGACTGCTGATGCCCAGTCAAATTATTCATCAAATTAATAAAAAATAGTTTTACATTAAATAATATTAAAATTTTAAATGGGTTTTAAAGTTATTGCAAAGATATGAAATCAGAAAGGTTCAAGTTATAAAAGCTTATTTCTTCAAATAAATAAAAATCAGCTCTTCCAAAAGTCATTGCATGAGAACAACTCCCTGTTTGTCCTTCTAAAATGTGCTTGTCTATATTGTAACTCTGTTTTTAAAAAATCATGTGATTTATAAGTTTTGTAAATGTTCTTCCAATGTTTCTTACTATCTATTACTTGAAGGAGATTCTATTGTGTGAAATCTGAAGTGCCTTTCAGTAAATATTAATAGCGATATAAAATTGCCTCATTTTTCTGATTCAAATAGTAAATGTGATCTTTCAGTGGAGTAAAAAGATCAATTTTCTTTAATTATCTGTATTCATGCAATGAGACCTTTTATTAAATTGGTTTAAATATAATTTTATTTTAATATCATTTCTGTAATATCTATTTCTTCTTTTAAAAGAATTTTACAAATTGTTTAAGAATTACATGCTAAGTTTCTTCTAAATTGTATTAACTCTTTCAAGAGAAATGGTTACTTTTTAAACTTTTTTTTTATGTTATGTTTTAGCAGATGTTGATAATTGTCTGTCTCTATAAAGCAGGATAAAAAAATAAATGATAGTTTCTAGTTTGTTTGTTTTTAAATGGATTTGTACAAAGATTAACTTTTTCCATCGAAACAAAAATCCTTTAACTATGCTCTTGAAAGGGTTAAACATGATATTAGGATACTACTTATAATTTTATTCTTCTTAGTAAGCATCTTCTAACTTTTAATAGAAAAATTGTTTTCATTCATACTTAGTAATGTTTATTCTTTTGATTTCTCTATTTCTAATAATATTTTGAGGAAGTTATAATTATTATAATTAATTGTTTTTTAGATTAATTCTGTTCTTATACATGAAGCAGAGAAATTTGTAATTGAAAGAAAACTTGTAAAGTTACTACTGAGGTGCCTATATGAAAGATTCCGTGCATGGTTTGACTTGATAATATTGGATAAAAAGAGCTAAAGTTTGTGAAGTGCAATTATTTGAATATGATTGTATATTCCATATTATAATTAAAACTGTAAGCTGTCCAGGTTATGTAAATAAGAAATGTATTTCTGTATGCTCTGCTTGTATATAACATACAGAAAGCTATAATTTAATTTAAAAGACATATTTTTAAAAGTATAAAGCCTTTATAAAACAAATTATTTGCAAGTTCTGTTGGAACTTCCAACGAATATCTATTGAAATAGTGGCACATTTTATTGTTGTCTCACAATCCATATTTGCTTCTAAAAACTTTTTTTTTTTTTTTTTTTTTTTTTTTTAGAAATTTACTACGATTTGTTGAGAATAAAACTTCTGCTTTTCTTTGTGAGATATCAAAAGTAAAAAAGAAATAATTTTTTATCAGCTATATTCAGTATTCCCTGTACCAAAATGACCTTTTCAAATGTTCATTTTTTTCAGACATTATTGCAATTAATATTATGCTTAAAAAGCGAAAACAAAATTGTTTGATATTGTAAGCATTAATCAAAAAGGCTTAGCTTAAGTGTTACAGTATTAAATTAAATCTGTAGAGAGAGAGTGTGTGTGTGCTCTGAGTGTGTGATGATTTAAAAATCCTGATATAAAATTACTGTAATAAAATTCATTTCTAGTATGATAATTTTTTAGAATTACTATGTCTGCAGTTAGTAATGAAATATAATTCTTCCTCTCACTCAAAAAATGAATATGTAATTTAATTTTTCAATGAAAGTGATGTTAATTTTTATCATTATCATATGTTTTGTAACTTTATAAACAGTACTACAAATTTTATACTTTTATTATATGATAAAATGTTTTCTTATAATTCTGATGTAAGTGTTTAAGACTAAAAAAAAAGTGAGAGAGAGATGGTGAGATATCAATGATATAGATATATTAATCAAACATCTGCTGATACTTTTCTTTCTTTTGCTTTCAGGAAAAGTGACAAACATGCCCCTCCCTTACATTGATAAAATGAGAAATAAATATAGGCATAACTGTCTGTAGATATTGCATACAATTGTAATATTTGTAATATACAGATCTATTAAAAAATACATATCATTTCTAGGCCAGATTTGGGAAGTACAACTGAAATGTGCTCATTTTTTTCTTTTTATCTGTTTAAAAATTTTGACTTTTAACCTATTTCTTAATAAATATATTGAGTTAGAGTTTCTTTCATTGTGTTGTTATAAATATACGTTTTTCAATCAATTTAACTCTTCTCATAAATGTTGAAGTAATTGTGTATTTTTCCTTGAATGTTTACTTTTACTCTGTCTCCAACCAAGGCAACTTGAAGATATTTTACTGATAAAATGAACACATTAAATAATGTTTCTACCTCTAGTACAGTGAGCTGTGCAAAGTTATCAGAGTTTAGCATTTGGAATGTCAGATTTTCTCAATGTCATTTTCATTCCCATGCTGATTTTGATTTCACCATTTCTAGAGATTTGTAGAATATATGTTTAAATTGCATCTCCTACCTTTGCTCACTGCACTGTGCCTTAAATATTTTCTTTCAAATAATATAGCATTTTACACAACTATAAATTGAAATTTATAGCCATCATAAATATGTATTTTTTATTGCTCTGTATATTTGCTAATAATACAGTACTTTTGATAACTTATCTGCTCAATAAAAATTCCAGCATTTAATAATAATATCATCAAACTGTAAATAATTTAGATAGACTGCTCTAGATTTAGATGACTTGATTAAACTGCTTCTTTAATTTTAAATAATGGAATGTAAAAGGTTTTGTATTAATTTGATGAAATTAAGTTACCTTTTCCCACCTATATTATAATCATTGATTGTTAACCCTTTGTTAGTTGTGGACAATTCTTCAGATTTGCTTCAGTATGTCCTCCCCTCTTTCCATTTTACAAATCTAGTGCATGCTCTTTTAGCTGTCTTCATTTATCTTGCCCAAAAGTGGAGTTCAGAACTATAATTTATATTCAGATTTATCTATCTGGATTGAAGAGTTTCTTATTAAAGCCTTTGAATTAGATTACTAGTCCAAATTGGAAGAATGAATCTAAAAAGAGAATGGTTTATTAAAGTTTTAGCATCAGTTACCATCACCAAAGACCACAATTCTGATCTCCCAGTTCTGCAACTTAAGTCATGAGATTCCCCACCCCTATCCACTTTTTATTATTTATGTTTGTTAAGTTGATTGCTATTATAATTACTTGGTCAAATTCCATTTAGAGCAATGAATTTCCTTTTTGAAATGGTAATTGTTTCTCTAAAATTCACATGACTTACGCTGGTACTTTTTTACTTAATTTTATGAAATCATCTAAAAAAGTACAATTTTTGAATGAGAATTGTTTATAAAAGTCTTAAAGATGCTTCTACAAGATTTTCTGAATAAAACAGTACATAAAATTGTATAATTTTAGACCTTTAACAATACAAATTAAAAGATCGTTACATATGAAAAAAATATATATATATATGAGATGACTACACCTCATTTAAGACATATATTAGCCACATCTGATGGAGGGTTAAAAAATTTAAAATAAAACAATGGAGTCTATAATTTTCTTGCCATTCCTTTTATTTTGAGTTTAATATCAATGTTCCTGTGTTTTTGTTCTGATTGTGTCAATTTACACCTTTTGGATATGCTAGGTCATTGTAGAAAATATATTCTAATGTTTTGATTTAGGGATCTATTAACTCACTCTGAGCATTTAATAAAAATATTATATATTTTTAAAACAAAGTATATAAAATATATATTTCATTGCTTGATCTAAAATTATGTATATCAAAATATGATTAGTAAGAACATATATTCTAATTTTTGCCTTTCATAGCTTTACATGTTGATGAGAAATGCTTTATACAAACAAATTTAAACTAATCGAATCTAAAGTATATGTAGTTTTCAAATTGCATATGATAATTTAATAAATCTTGTTGCATAATTGATCTGTATTTCTAAAGGATTGGAAATACTCATTGTAAATAGTTTATTCTTGCCTTAAACTTTTAGCTCTTGCCTTGATCATATCATTATGCTTCCTGTATGTTATTTTATAATGAATTTTAAACTGTTAAAATAATTCAGAGTATATAGAGCAAGTAGTAGTACCTGAAAAGAATTTGAACATAGTGCTGTTTCTCTCTATTCTTAGATTATTACAATTAATATGTTGCAACATTCATATTTTGTGAAAACTATATGTGTGAAAATGAAAGAGAAAGTTTGAGAAACTTTTCCTTTTCTACCTGCTTTTTTTCAAAATCTTATTCAGTAATTTTTCTTTTAAATATAAAGCACTTCTGTGGACTATGACTGACTACTTGGTAGAATTTTGAGATTTCACTGTATATATAACAGAAAAAAAATATTTCTCATGTTCATGATATTCTTTTTTATATTTCTTTTTATTGTCAATGTATTAATCAGTGCCCAATACATATTTTTTATCTATCCTTTGTGACCTTTTTATATACCATTGGAGATGTGCATGCCACAGGTTCAATAATCCTGCTATATGCTAAATTCCACTGCATATTTCTTAAGTTTCACTTCATAACACGACATCGTTAACTATTTTATACCATATTTATTTGGATATGCTTAGTCATTTAGTATCAGAGAAATCTCAAAAACTCTAACCTGTAGAATAATGGTACTAAAACCATAGTTCCATTTTCTTTTCAGCTCGTTGTATATTTTTCTCATGCCTATCTGAATAATTGATTTTCAAAAATAGATTTAAAAAAACTTTATTGATAAAAACAAAATCCTTATTTATATATATTGGAAAAATTAAATGGATTATGACTAATTATTTCTAGTAGTGCCAAATTCCATGTTTTGGTAATGTTTTCCTATAGCTATACATATGCAGCTAATAATAGGAAAGAGCTCTGTATAATTAAGAAAGATATTTCTATTCAAGTTCCTAAAAAATAAATGCCCTTCCATTTGATGTTTTGAATAAGTATTTGCCAATCTTCAGGGCTCTTTTCTTTAAGTTTAATCCTGAATAATTTTCATAATTTGTTTTGAAACAATATCCACATAAAAGCTATTTCTGTGTGAAGTTAAATATGCAAATATGAAACAAATTATATTCTCTAACTATTTTTGCCATTATGATTTACTGAACAAGAATCTTTTATTATTGAAGTGTTTCAAATCATTTTCATTTATTTCTTTATTCATTAACTATTTCACTAATAATGTTTAAAAAAATAATTTTTAATTGTTTAGTAATCATAGCTCTTTGTAATGCATATTTTATAGTTAAAAAATGAATTGTATGTTTAAAGTTTTGTAAAGCAATATTTTTAATCTTTTTTGAGGGGGGGGGGGGTATTTCTTATTACAAAAATATGGTTTGATAATCTTTAATTTTGATGGCAGCTAATTTCTAAATTTTCAATATAATTGTAGTTGTGCTTATAACTTATAAATGTAATTTGTTTCTAGTGTTTTTTTAAAACTATAAATTGTTAGTTAAAGGATCTTAAAAATTAACACAGACTGAATTTTGATCCTTTGCATTTAGAATGTCTCCATTAGAGAATTTTGAAAAAAAAAGTGTATTAGATAATCAGATAATAAGGATGCAAGATAAGTTCTTTTGATTCATATCAAAAACTTTCAAAATAAGTGATAAATATTTTGATTATTTTAACATAAATAACAGTGATGAATTATGTAATTAGAAGGGCTAATTAGTCCCTTGACTGTATTGTTTCTTCTTTCATCTAATTATCTTATAACTTATATTTAGAGATGAGTTTGTTGTGTTTATTAATCCAAGATTACATGAGACATTTCAGATCCTTGTAAACTCCACATAATTTTTGCATTGAATTACAAATTTGTGTTGTTAATATTTTTTAATTAATTTTTTAATGCAGGAAGGACACTTGTCCTCGATAATTAAAAGATTAATATTCACCTATCCTTATTGTATAATCAAACTCATTCAGGGAAGATATTTTATAAACTCAGCTTTAATTTATTATGAGAATTTAGGGATCTGATTTATTTTGAGTAATTTATAAATATATGTTTTGCAGTATCATAACTGGAACTTTATCACCATTAAATTGTATATAGTGATTTTTTTTTAAAGTGTAAATTCAATTCATTGTAAATTTATTATAATTTAATGTAAAAGTTCAGTTGTGAATTTTTATATGTATGTACAAAAGAAAAACCTTGTTACGTGACTTAAAATAAAATCCAATTATTTCTTTATGTATTAAATTATCCAGTGTGTGCATTTTATAATATTTTTTTTAAGCTTTGGAGATATGGTGCTTAAATTTTTGTTGTTCAGCTTTGTAAGATGCTTTGTTTGTATAAAAAATGTTGGCAGCTTATTTAATGAGGTTGTGGGAGTATTTTTTTAAACTTTCCCTCGCCTTTTATTATTATAATTTTTAATACATATTTTGACCTTTTGTTAATGTTTAAAAGTTATGTGTTGTATGAAACTTTTTTTTTCAGGAAATGAGTCTGGATTATGTATGCAATTGTTTCTATAGAAATGATCTTACCAGTATTATACACTTATGTATTCTTACATGTAAAATAATCAATGTTAGTTGAAACTGTTATATTTTGGAAAATTGTTATAAATTTTTTTAGAACACAAAATGTTGTGGCTTTATTTAAACACGAATCACACATCATAGATATAAAATTAACTTGAAATATCATAAAATATCTCAAGTAAGAGGAAAAAGTAATACTTTTTATGGATTCACATGCTTGAATATTAAAATATAATAAATTGATTAATGAAATAAAATAAAGAAAATCTACATTTTACAATCTTTTATTTACTGAAATGTTTCAATTTTAATTTTTTAAAACGTTTGTTTCAGTTCAGAATAAGCTCAGGAAAAAAAAGGGGGAAATCTTTATCAATTGATTAAAATTATTTGATAACTAAATATTTTAATTTCTGCTTTGGGTTGATAGCTGCTTGTTAATGAAGTTGCATTACTTGCGTTTTGAATACCGCCAGAAAAACCGTCGTAATATGACAACATCAACCTCATTTAAATGGTACTTAAAAGTACCATCGATATAAATATAAGGTTCAAATTAAAATTTTGTTTAAAACTTCTCAATAAATTATTGTATAGAAGTATTTAAAAAAGTTTCTTAAATAAAATAAAAAAAAATTGTGTGCAAAAACTTATCACATCACAACATTCGATTTTATCAGTTACTAGCCGCCTTTGCAACCAGCTGGTTCGCCATAAATAAAGCGTTCTAAAATTTTCAATTAAATCACATATTCATTAACCTTGAAGTAATTCCGGGCATTGATTGACCTGAAATTATTATTTTCTTTAAGATGATGGACGGAAAGTTCTAAAAGTACACCTTTTCCAAATAATATTCTTTAATTTTATAAATCAGTCAGTTTTAACCATCGGTTATGCTTCCAAAATATTTTTTTAAAAAATTTCGATAATGTTTCCAAAATATTAAATATGTTTTTTTAAAGAAAGTGAGAAAGGGAAAAAAAGTATTAAATTAATGATACAGATATTGCAAACGATTACATAAATATGCCATTAAGTCGGGATTTCAATGCATATCCTGTCTAAATTCAACCAGGTTTACCGTAAATAAAGATTTATTGAGTTAATGATGTAGATATTGCAAACGATTGTAGAAACCTTTGCTTTGCATTTATTTTTTAATGAAAATATCACATTTTATAGTTCTTTTATTTTATCCAGTCACGTGATGAAAGTTGCATTTCTTTAGATTTATTTTGCGATAATTTTTTTTATTTGAACTTCCGGCATTCTTTTATTTTATCTAGTCTCGTGCTGAAAAAACATGGTTAAAATATTTCTTTAAAAATTCGTTAAAAATAGAAGTTTGAGTTATACGTTAAAACACTGATACCATGAGAAGGCTAATTTTTTAATCTTTAAATTGATGTAAAAATCGTGTTTATGCGATCATATTTTTGGAAGTTATAGCGGGAAAACGTCGAAATTGCGGTTAAATTTTAATTAATTCTAATTAAAAATTCGAAAAAAGGGCTCCGAGGTGCACATTCCGGACCTCCAAGGTATACATACATGTACCAAATTTGATAGCTGTAGGTCCAACGGTCTGGCCTGTACAGCGCCAACACACACGCACACACACATTGAGCTTTATTATAAGTATAGATTAATATCAGATATTTTTAATTGCGTTTTATTTTTGGGTGGATTTGGTGAAATCTCACATTAAAATTTTATTTAAGTTCAGACGTCTTTGCTTTGAATTGCAATATACAGGTTTACTTGTATCAGTTCACTACTCTCCTGTTTCCTTTACTGCATCAATGGGAGAACGTGGATCGCAGAATGGTAAAGGTGATGATTTCATTATGACAATGAATTGCAGCTTCCTTGCCGATATTATTACGGACTCTTTTTTATGTTTTGCTTGAGGAAATGGACATTACAGCTCAAAGTTGGAGACAGCAAAATTATAGTCGTTCGTATTCTAAACAAGAGACATCGTTCTTTTTTTTTTTTTTTTTTTCGATGTGTATTTTAACGATTTCTTTTTTAAATTCCATTTTCTAGTTCTTGTGCATTTCTTATGTTTGAAATTAGATCTTCTAATTGGAACGGATTCTGGTGCCTTATATTACACTGATATAGCCTTTGTTGGGGTGAATTTGTAATCTATACTTATAATAAAGCTCAATGTGTGTGTGCGTGTGTGTGTGTGTTGGCGCTCTACAGGCCAGACCGTTGGACGTACAGCTACCAAATTTGGTACATGTATACCTTGGATGTCCGGAATGTGCACCTCGGAGCCCTTTTTTCGAATTTTTAATTAGAATTAGAATTAATTAAAATTTAAGCGAAATTTCGACGTTTTTCCGCTATAACTTCCGAAAATATTATTGCACAAACATGATTTTTATATCAATTTAAAGATAAAAAAATTAGCTTTCTAATGGTATCAGTTTTTTAAATTTATAATGTAAACTTCTATTTTTAATGAATTTTTAAAGAAATATTTTAACCATGTTTTTATCACGTGACTGGATAAAATAAAAGAATGCCGGAAGTTCAAAAAAAATTATCATCGCAAAATAAATCAACAGAAATGGTACTTTCAGCACGTGACTGGATAAAATAAAAGTATAAAATGTGATATTTTCTTTGAAAAATAAATGCAAAGCAAAGGATTCTGTGATCGTTTGCAATATCTATATCATTAACTCAATAAATCTTCTTTATTTACGGTAAACCTGATTGAATTTAGACAGGATATGCATTGAAATCCCGACTGAATGGCATATTTATGTAATCGTTTGCAATATCTGTATCATTAATTTAATACTTTTTTCCCTTTCTCGCTTTCTTTAAAAAAACATATTTAATATTTTGGCAACATAATCGAATTTTTTTTAAATATTTTGGAAGCATAACCGATGGTTAAAACTGACTGATTTATAAAATTAAAGAATATTATTAGGAAAAGGTGTACTTTTAAAACTTTCCGTCCGTCATCTTAAAGAAAATACTAATTTCAGGTCAATCAATGCCCGGAATTACTTCAAGGCTAATGAATATGTGATTTAATTGAAAATTTTAGAATGCTTTACTCATGGCGAACCAGCTGGTCGCCAAAGGCGGCTAGTTAAAAATAAAAATATGGTCCCAAAAATTACCTCTGAGATAGAAAGAAACGCATTTTAAAATGAGCAGCGTCTAAATACTATCTTCTAATTCTACTATGTTAATTTATTAAATTGTTATTCAAAATTAAGGGTTACAAAAACCTTTATTTTTTAATTAGATAAATTAAGACAATTTTTTTTTTCCGAAGAACATCAGCTCCATACTGAGATTCAAATAACATTACAGGGATGCAAGTAGAAGAACTGACTCTACAGTATTAAACGGAAAAGTTTAATATTTAGATAAATGCAATTTGCTGTACAAATAATATTCAATTCAAGAAAAAGCTTTCCGTAGCTTTTTAAAAATAACGGATAAATCATTGTTTTAAGAAATATACACAGTTTGCGATTTATTTATTGCAATGCATCAAACCTGTATATAATATTTTACATCAATATATTTCATTTGAAACTGTTATTTTACAAGAATTGTTCGGAGAAAAAAAATGTTTTTTTCTGTGATATTCAGATTTTAACTTAGTTCTATTTTCATTAAATCCTTTTTGGCTAATCTACGAAGGAACGAATATTGGAAAATTAGTTTTAAGGAGGAAGGTGCTAAATCAAAGATAAGGTTTTAAAAATTCTTTTATATAACGTGTAATGAGGCCATGCACAGCATTGGCAATTCTGCCAAGGAAATCGGATTGCACAAGTACAACTTTAAAGATTGTGAATCAGTTAGCATCAATTTCGGATGTAAATCGGAACTGGCAATATTTTTGATTTTTCTCACCCTTCAACTATTGGCTTATTCTTTTGCAGGTTTTAAATTCGAATTAAGTGTTACCTCCTTCTCTATTGGAGATGCCGGATGAAAGCTCTTTCTTTCTTTCGGAGATAGGGATTGAATTTCGTAGAGAAACTTGTTAACTGTTGAAGAAATATTTTGTGTGATATGAAATCTTTAAACAGCATGCAATGATATATCCTAAGGAATGATATTGACCTTGTCATGAGGTGGGAGTTACATTACAAAGAGGGATAGGATGGTATGGTAAGACGAATTAGGTTTCAACTAAGAAATTCCCATTTGTAAAAAAAAAAAAAAAATTAAAGGTATATTTTATAATTATTATGAAGTTAAAATAAATGTTATCACTACTGTACACTAGCTTACAAAAAGAAAGTTTTGTTCTGATTGCGAAAAGTGAGAGAAGGTTTTTTCATTGTAATGTTGTCCTGAATCATTTCATATCGATACCGATCATTCGATAAGATCCATAAAGTATGTAAATAAGAGAAAAGCAAACAAAATTTTTTAAAAATGCAAAATTTATTTTAAGCACAAATGAACAGAAAAAATTTCTATATAAGTGGTGACTGCAAAAAAAAATCAAGTGTTTAGTAAAAATTATGACCATTTCTTATCTGCATTGCGAGATTTAGTCTAAAATGAAAAGATTGTGCCATTGAACAATTGAGGTATCTAGATCCATTCTTTTTGAAGTGCAAATAATAGCTATTGAATTATTTCTAGAAGTTGA
The DNA here is from genome assembly GCA_026543055.1 of Argiope trifasciata. Lineage (NCBI taxonomy): Eukaryota > Metazoa > Arthropoda > Arachnida > Araneae > Araneidae > Argiope > Argiope trifasciata. The sequence continues at coordinate 418,180 of JAPMOQ010020034.1, read as the reverse complement.
TGGTGTGCTTTCAAACATCCCCCGAGGATGTATCTCATGTCTTCTGTACCATGTTTCTATCGCATATTAATCTGTTTACTTTGCCAGCTAATTCATTTTCTGAATACAGATATTCTCCAATTGTTTCTATGAGGCAATCTATGGCGAGAAAAAGATCTAAGAAAAATGAATTGTGGATCAATATCAACTTCTAAAAAGACCCTCGAGGAAGGAGAATTTTGCTAACAATTTGCTGGAACTTTTTGAATCTTCATGGCTATAAAGAGATAAGGATATTTATTAATCATAATTCTTTTTAACTATTAATTCATCACTTCCAAAAACTGGTTCAATGATGTTATATGAATGTTTTTATGTTCCTTACTTACAGATTGGACTTCTGTTATGTTACAAATAGTAAATATTTCTCTGTAAGGTCATTCCTTACTTTTAAGAAGCGAAAGTAAATCGAAAATTAAATGGTTATAAGGGAAACATTCTAATATTTAGGTTCAGACTATATAAATAATGATAAGGAAGCATGTATATGTTGTAATGTTTCTATATCTTTCTTCTGACAATAGAGCAATATTTTTTTAGGGATTAGTCGATTATGCAATTGATATATAAAGCTTTTAATTGAAAATTTTCAATAAATCATGGGAATTATATGTCATATTTAATCTCTAAATGTCAACGGTTGATTGTAGCTACTGGCAAGCCTCTTCATTTTCAATCTAGCCTAGCGGCAGAATTTTGAAAAAGCGTGGAAAATCGAAACTTATTTTTTTCTTTAATTTCAAATGGAGTCCGAAAATTAGTAAACATAACAGTTTCTTAGTAACACGAATGGCGGCATACACATGTTGGCAAGATGTTCTTGACGACATTACGAACCGCTTGAAGAAAACAAAAACATTAACTCGGTTTTCGAAATTAAAAAACAACGAAGATCGTATTGAATATTGTTTAAGGGATGATTTTATCAGGTAAATTTAAATATGACATTATCTGCACTTCAATTTTAAATTTTAGTTTTCGTCGACAGAATGGTTAAGCTGATTTGAACAATTTATTGATCTATTGTAGTACAACATACGATTATTTGAAATGAATCTTATAGATATTTTTGTTTTTAGCTGTTCTGCTCATAAAGTTGGTTATTAATTTTCTTTAAGTTAAAAATATTCTACTCTTATTCTTTCTTTTTGGAAAATATGGGTTTTTAATGAATTTATAAAACATGAAGATGTTTATTTATTTACTATAGAAAAAATACTATATGATAATAATTTAAGTGGTGGATTGTCTGTAAACGAATTTTATTTACTTATGGGGTGGCATTTTTTAAAATCCCAGTTTATGAATTTCAATATCTTATCTCTTATGTTATTATATTTGCTGTATTTTGCATCGAAATTTACTGTAATATTTTTTCCTGTCTGAAGGAGTAAAGTACAGCAATGGCTCAATATCATGTGTTCATCCCGCCATAAAAAATATTGGGAAAAGGCATCTGAATTAAGAGCAGAAGGAAATTTATGTTTTCAAGAAAAGAAATATACTAAAGCTGTAGAATTTTATACGCAGGTACCATTTTTATCTGTTTCTTAATAATAAAAAAAATATGAATATTTCTTTAAATATTTCTGTGGAACTAATAAAAAATTTGATTAGATTTAAAAACATGATGCTGCCATATTTCCATGTTTGAAATATTTTTGTCAACAGTTGGGCTTTAATTGTGTTAAGTTTTATATCAAGTTATCACTTGAAATAATTCAAATTTTGAGGTAGAACAGTGTTCTCAAGTTCAATTAAAATTTTAATGTAGATGAAAATTCAAGATATAAATAAAATAATAAATAATAATGAGCTCTTCAAGAAGTATTTTCAGTTAGAATTTTTTGACTGTTTGCATCTTAGAGCTAATTAATTTTTTGATTTTACTCCAAATTTGTCAGTATAGAACTTTAAAAAATTCAAATTCAATGCTTGAACACTGTTCTTGTTTAACCAAAATTTGAATGTAAATAAAAATTCAAAATGTAAATAAGATAATAAATAATAATAAACACTTTAATTAGTTTTGAACTTGGATTTTCTATTTTTAGCTTAAAACTAATTTTTTTTCCATTTAAACATCCTCTTATTGTTATTACATCTAACAAAATATTAAAACGGCATAAGCTAATTTTTTTATACAAAATTAATCAAATAATTAAATGTGGAAACTTGTATCTAAGCTTGAATAATCAGTCTTTTTACCACTTTTCGAAGGAAAGAGTTCTGAATTGAATTAAAGTGTGAATAATTTTCTTAAATTTCTGGATTTGTCAAGAAGAATTCTTCTTATTAGACATAAAATTTTGTATTGATGTATTAATAAAAAGATGTTTTTATGTTGGAAATCTTCTGTTTTTCCAGTGTTGCATGTATTAGAATTATTTGAATTATTATATTATAGTTGTGTAAATATTGTATGCAAAATGGCTTTATTTTTATTTATGATTTTTTATCCTTTTATGCATTCAAAAATATATATTTTTTAAATTGTTAAAAAAAATGGAAATTTAATTTATAATGGTATTATTTTTTATGTACTAAAATTCTTATACTTAGTTAATTCTTATTGAATTTTTTAAATTTAAATTAAATTGTTAGTAAAGTTGAAAATGAGGAACCTGACTAATTAATTAAATTATTCAGTATGACCACATTAAATGATATGAATATATATAATTCTATTTTTAGGCTCCAGATGAGAATTTTTGATATTTTAATGTCAATATTCAACTGTGGAGTTTTGTGCTGTTGTAAAACATTGTAGGAATAACATTTACATTTGACAATGATTAGAACTTTGTTGAGATATATGAAACCTCTTTTTTTCCCCATTGTACATGCATATTTTAAAAAGTTTTACTAATACAGCAATTGATTTGTAATTTTTTTTCTCGGTGATCTGTTTTAGTTGTAAATTTGTTTATAATATTTTTAGAGTATTCTTGCTGCTCCTTTTCCCAAATCTGAAGATGCTGGTAATCATGTTGAAGAACTTTCTCTTGGTTTTGGAAACAGATCTGCAGCTTTATTTCATTTATTAAGAAATGAGGTATTAATTTTTAATCTATTTTTGGAACTGTGCAATTTTTATGCGTCCTTTACTTTTCTGTTTGTTTTACGGCAGCTAAAATGTGCAGTGAACATAACAAATACAGCAGCTGTGTGTGAAAAAAGTTATAATTTTTGATAACTTTGTAGATCAAGTACTGTATTTGTCATTCATCTTAAGCTCATCATGCTAATAGAAATTTGTAATTTTTTCAATTTTATGCCAACTGTATTTTAATCAGTTGTCTTAACTTTAAAAAGTGCCAGAAGAATTACATACATTTATAGTTCAGCTTGCTCCAAATTTATATTGATTGAAATACTTTTAAAGCTATTCATGTGAAAATTATTTTATGATTTTTAAGAAAATAAGGTAAATAAATTTATTTAATTTGATTTAATTAATAAGTTTATTTAATTTGATTGCAATGTGAACAAGATGTCAGAATGAGTACAGTAAAAGATCTTTATTCGCGGGGTATATGTTCCATAAATATGCCGCGAATACAGAAACCGTGAATACGGAATGGTAATTTATATAGGATTATAGGGGATACGTTCCTAGGTGACAAAATAAATAAAACCTAAAAAATCAATTTAAGTGAAGTTTTTGAACATTTCGATTAATTATTTTAAGGTTTTGGCAATGGTTTGAAGAATTTTGTTACTTTCTCTTGATTGACAGTTTTTAAAAGCTCCTTCAATTCAAACTGATGCGCAGCAGTCGCATTAGCAATTTTCCTCTTAAAAATAAGACTTCGTTCCAAAGACTTTCATAAAGAAATCGCAAAGCTCATTTGCCATTCTTAAGCCTTCACTAAGATTTTTCAAATTAAATGTCATGTTTCCAGTGCTTGTTGAAACCTCTTCTTCAATGGGCTGTGAGTTTAACATTTCCTTCAAGTCAGTTTCAGACAAATCCTCATCTTGAGATTCAAGCGATTCCTGAATGTCACTTGATTCTATCTGTTCGAACCCATCTTGTCCTATTTCATTCGCGATTGCAGCTATGTTTGCAGTCAAAGTTTGAACTTGCACAGATTCTTCGTCATTTTCCGCAGTCAGAGCAGGCCACAGTTTTTTCCAGCATGACTTCAATGTGTGTAACTTCAGTTCTTCCAATGATTCTTTTATGTTAACTATGCATTTTGCTCTATCAAATTTCTTCCAGGATTCCATAACATTCATATCAGGATTACATTCCATATTATCCAATATGGTTTTGAAGACTCGTCTAATGTAATAGAGCTTAAAGGCCTGGATTATTTCTTCGTCCATAGGTTGAAGCAAAGCTGTCGTGTTGTTAGGTAAAAATGTCACTTTTATATTTGGATGCATAGTTTCAAGTTCGCTAGGTTGACCTGGTGCATTGTCCAAAACTATAAGTGCTTTAAAATCTAAATTCTGTTTTTTTTAAAAATAAGTTTCAACTTCAGAAACAAATCCTTTCTGGAACCATTCCCAAAAAATAGCGCTTATTAGCACGCCAAAACACTGGCAGGTTGAATAAAGAAACTGCAAATAAAAAATTTTTTTAGCTGCAAACACAGGTATTGGGTCGCATTTTTTTAACCCACGAATAGTGAAAATCCGAATGAAGGAAGCACGAATAAGGAGCTTTTACTGTATTATGAATTAGAGAATTATAAGCTATATCCTTAATCTAGATTTTAAATCAGTTCATCGTAATTGTTTAAAAATATTAGATATTTGTGTACTTTAGCAATGTATTGCCATTTGAAGTCAGGGTATCCAGTTGACTTCTTTATTTTCTTGTAAATATGATACAAATGAGGGCTGATTCCTATAAAGTATATCAGGAAGTCAGCTTAACCTGTGTAATTTTAATTTAGACTTTTATCTTCAATATTTAAAAATCAGTTAAACCAAATACAGAAGTAGCATTTCTCCTGTATGACAAATCAATAATTTATAGTCTTGGTGAAATCAGTTAGACTATGTGGGATTAGAACTAGCACTGTGTATAGTTATGTTTTCAAACTGTTAAGTTTATCATAATAATATTTCATTACATAATATAATTGATCTATTCATTAGATAAATCTTTGATGTCTTAATTTCTGATAAATATCTCATTAATAAAAACACAATAATATTGAGACAGCATTTGATAATTTCATGCAATTTTAGATTTCCTATGTTAAAAAAATTATTTTTAAAATGATACTTATGAATCTATTTAAAGTAACCTGAATTGCAATGACATCCAGTCATCACAAACTCAGATATGACATATCTGGTTATTTGGTTAAGTCAAATAACCCAATTTTTATATAACTAAGAAGTAAGATGAAATATTTTTACTTTTTATGTTAAACCTAAAAGTGTTTTTAAAAATAAGTTTAAAAAAATACAGAAACTGCTGCATACATTTAAATTATTATCTTTGAAAAAGACAAGTTTTGAATTTCAAATGGTGAGAAAATAAGTTTTCAGCAATAAATACTTTTAAGAGTTATTGCAAAAAATGTTAAAATATCCATTAAATTTTATTTAATTAAAAATTTAAACAAGAGCTCAAAGAATCATTCCAAGGTGCAGATTCCCAAACTCCAAACCAAATTTGGTACCTCTAAATCTAACAGTATGCTTTGTAGAATACCAATACAAACATATATTATTAGTACAAATTCCCTTTTTTGTGTCTGAAATTTATGATCCTTAGCATGATTGTTCTAATAAAGATATGGTTTTTATATGTTCTTTTAGTGTTTAGAAATACATAAAATTAAATATTTCTATATGGAACATCAAAAATGTATTTGTATTTTAAAGGAATGCTTGAAAGATATTGATAAAGCAATTGAATATGATTATCCTCGAGATCTCAGATTCAAATTGCTGCAAAGGAAGGGACAATGTTTAATGAAACTTAATCAACCAGCTAAAGCGTTAGATGGTGAGTTTTATTCTTGATGATTTTATTTATGTAATTTCAATTGAGAATCAGTATTAAAAAAAGAAAAGTTATTCTATTAAGATTATTAAAAAAAATAAGTTAAGAAATTGAAATTGTTTAAAACCTAAACTAGAAATTGAATTGTTTAAAATAGGCAATAGAAAAAAAGTATTTAATCTTACAGGAATATATTTAATTATATAGGGTACCTAATTACATATGATATATATAGAGAGAATACTGAATTATAAAGAATATATGTATAGAATGCTGAATTATATAATATTTAATATAAAAGGAAAATATGACATTTAATATTCTGTTAAAATATTTTTTTAAAAATAAGGTAATCATATTAATGTAAATTTTTAAGTAATTACGGGATACACTTTATCATTTGTAATATAAGCCATTTACTTTGAATACCTATATGAAAGATTTTTTCCCCTTCTTTTTCTTTTATAAATCCCCCTTTTTTTGCAATGAAGATATATATAAATTTTCCATAAGAATTATTTAATATTTGGTTTTAAAATTTGCTTGAAAAAATAAATGTTCATTAATTTTTTAAAAGGCTGATGACTTTTGGAATATTTATATTCAGAATATTATTAATGAGTAATATAATCTATTCACTTATTTTTGTCTAGCTTTTTATAGATCTTGTACTGAGTAAAAAAAATAATTATAACAAAATTATATATTTAAATACTGAGATTTATTTTCTGATCATTCTTTTTTACTTATATTTTTATATATTTATTCCAGCTTTGCATGAATCCTTAAAGTTGCTAGAAGAAGCACGTTTGGACAGTAGAAGAATTGGTAATTTTTGAATTTGCAATTGCTTTTTTTTTTTCAGTAAAACCATATGGCATGTCTGCCTATCTTTACATAATTTTAAACTTATTTGATGTTAAATTAATATAAAAGACATATTCAGCAAGTTTTATTAGAAAAACTAATATCAGCCATTTCTTTTTCATTTATTTTTTTACCTGCTGTTTTAAATAAAATGTCATAAAATTTATTTTTAAAGGCATTTTAAATTTTGACTAAAAATGAAATGTTATTTTATATTGTATCTATCCTTATGTATGATGTTATTCTTTATTATAAGGAATTTATTACTTTAACTATCTTGTTTTGAATTATAAATATTATTTACATTAAAGCATTAATTTACTTCTAATTTGTTCTTATGTTTGTGATTTTTTAAAATTGTATAATGGAGATCTGTAATTAATAATTATACTTAGCATGCAAAAATTGTGGTTTAATACAAATGGCATGAAAAGTGTAATGCATTACTAAATCTATTGAATATATTTTCTTAGAAATATGTATTTTGCTATCCTAATTCTTCATTTTTAACATTAGCACGGCAGCAGAAAGAAATAGAAATACTAATAAAGACAGCCGAAGAAATGGAACAGTATGTTCATGCTTTTGTTTAAAAAATTTTCTGTTTTGTACTGTAGTCAATAAATAACTGTACTGACATGTGCAATTTTTTATGCTAATGTTTTGATCTTGAATTTAAAGTAAATAATTTGAATTATTGTTATTAAAAAGAGAACTTTTATATAATTCTCTGAAATATTTCTACAAAATAATTAGTTTATTTCTTTTAATGTTGCAATACTCTATCTGTAGAATTTGTTAAACTATATATAAAAAAATTGTGATTGCTTGAAATATACATAAAAATGAATGACTTTAAAATGATTAAGACAAAAATTCCTGTTTTTAAACTCTTGAATAAGCACACTATTAATCTTGTTTTTAATTTGTTCCAGTGCATATAATGCTCATTTATTTGAACATCTGACTGAAAAAAATCTCTGGGGGAAATTCTTTATATGTATCATTTTTTTTTTTTTTTGCATGCAATGAAATAAATACAACATATATTTAGTAAATTCTTTATTTAGATCTGAGTATTTGCAGATAAAAGTAAAAGGTCATGCCTAATCTTGTTCAGTTACAACTTTTATAATATTTTAAAATATGTTGCAGCTATTATCAGATTTAAATATGATTTAAATTGTGGCAATTATACTGTTTTGTTCATTTGAAATCGAAACACATTATTTTGTCGGTACTTTTTTTCTCAAAAGTTTATTCGGAGGCAGGTTATAGCAGTAGCAAATAAAAATGAAAAGAATCAAAAATGGTATTAAAAATTGTTATAAATGATGCAGGAAGACAGATTTGATAAACTTAACTAAATGCAAAAAGTTTAGATCTTACTAAAATTATCAGACCTTTGAACTGTTAAATCAATACAATTGGGTATTTACAGAAACAAAATATTAAACATGGCATTTATTTTAACATAATTTTTGAGGTAAGATCATGCAAAGCTGTTAAATACAAAATTTTGTTTTCTGATCAGTTTTAGAATTCATAACTTTAGTAAATTGTAGATTTCAGTTTTTTTAAAGTTTTAATAGATATAAAAAGGGTTTTTGTTTCACAAGTCAAATGATCTTTTCTTTATAAAACAGTTTTTCAATACTTATTTATATTAATTTCTGTATTGTTTAACTGATTTTTTCTTTTACGAACTGATAAATATTCTCTAATAAATTTTATCTTTTCTTATATGTAAAAAGCCATTTTTGTTAATAAGTTTTTAAAATTTTCTGTGTATCATTTTTTTAAACCTACAAAATAAAATTCTGTTTTGTGTATGCTGAGTTTTTCCAAAAAATGATTTATTCCAATTTACTAGAACTTACCTTTACTTAACTTTAAAAAACTGTTTTATAGGCCCAAGGAGGATGAAACACATGAAGATCATATTTTACCATTAAGTTATGGTCCACATCCTTCTATAGAATCCGCTTCTGCTGGCATTGATGTAAAGTATGATAAATCTAAAGGCCGCTATATTGTAGTAAGTTATATTGTATATTGTAGTTAGTTACATACTTATTAAAAAAGTAAAAAGGGAAGATTAACTTATTTTGAAAAACTAAATGCATATTGAAAAATTTTCACTATATTTCTGATATAATGCATTAATCAGTTCAAATAGAATATTTAGTCATTGGTATTTTAGTGAATTTTTTTTATTTGTTAGTAAGAATACCAATGGCATATTTTTCTTTATATAATCTTAAGACATATATTTATATATTTCATATAGGCAAACAGAACTCTATCTCCAGGAGATACGCTTTTTGTTGAAGAGCCTTATGCTTCTGTTCTTTTACCTGTCCATTATCCTAGTCACTGCCATCACTGCTATACAAAAGCACTTGCTGTTGTCCCGTAAGAAATTTCATGCATTTTTCATGTTTTAAGTTTATGTTGTAATTTAATCTACTTTGTATGTGTTTCTCTGTGTTCATGCAATAAAAATAACCAATTATTAAATTCCAGAAATAAGTTTCTTTGGTTTATACAGCATTTTGTTTGCCAAGATATTATTTTATATTTTTAATTTTTATTGTATAATTTGAATGCATTTAAGGGGGTACCTTTAGTGGACTATTTATAAAAGTAATAATAATGACAATGATATTGACTACAAAAAAGGAAGCCATGATTGCCACTTAGAATTTTCGTTTATTATGTCGTCAGATTTTGCTATTTAATGATTATTTAATGTCAACTGTTGAACTTACTTCCCATTAGTCTAATACTTTTTTTTTTAAATATACAAGCTTCAAAAATGATTTTTATAATTGAGATGCCATTTTCATTATGACAAAAACTGAGATTCAGAATTACTTAAACTGATACCTATTTTGGAATTTCATAAATTCAATATTTTACAAATTTAATTGTGTTATAAAACTTTTGATTTTCTTTTGTGATGCACATTTTTGTTGTTACATGTCACTCTGTTAATGACTGTCATTTATTTTAATGGAAACAGTTGTTATGACATGTCTTTCATTTACACACATAAACTATCTTTTTCAAAGTATTAAAACTTTGAAATTGTGGCATTACTTTTGTGTTATTATTATATACATTTTTATAATTTTTTCAAATATCTTGTATGAAATTTATTTAAAATCATTCAGTTGAAATTCAGCATTTTAATCTATATATTCTTATGCACCAATATAAACAGGCATCAGAATTGCCTTAGTGCTTAATTTTTTTCTTGTTTAAACATGCATAGATCAGTAAAAAAAGTTATTTCTGTTAATATTTCATTTGTACGAATAGATTGTTGATCAGATTAATTTTTTACTTCTTTACATGGTAAATTCTTTATGAATATATTGTGTCATAAAGATATGACAAAGTAACTAATAACTTAAAATAGTTCATGTAATTATTGAATGTTGTTGGAAATATATTTATGATGTTCAAAATAGCAAATATAATTTTTTTTCCATGATTTGCTTTAGCGAGTCTGACTGTATTAAATACCATTTTAACTATGTTAATGTATTTGACTATATTTATTAAGATATTTCTTTTGTATTTGTTTATGTCAAACGACTTCTAACCTGTTATTGCCTCTATATTTTTAGAAAACCCCATATAATCATAAAGAACCTCAGTTTTATATGTAGGCCCTAAAATATAATTTTTTTAATTTTTATCCATATTTATTATTTACAAATTGATAAATGAAATATTTTGCGAAATTAATTTAAATTCCACCATCAAATTTTTATTACTGAAAGCACCTGCCAGATCACTAAACTACATTTAGTAATTGGAACACTCAATATTATTTGACAGGCATTTTTCCTAAGAAATAATATTTCTATTTTTGAAATCATCTAAATAATAACAAAGTTAGTAATATTTTGATCTTTTAAAACTTTTTGGCTTGATGTAAGGCCAAGATTCTTTCTCCTAAACGTTTAAAGATGTGAAATTACTTAATAAAGTACTTGATTTTTTTAAACCTTTTTATTTTGGTAGAATTTTATTTGTAAAATCATTAAATCAAAATATGCAATTTAAATCCAAGTGAGTTTTTAAAAAATTATACATAACTTCATTGATATATTTTTAAATTTGTGGTATTATTAGACTTTTCTGTCTAACATAAATTAAAGTATGACTTAAAAAATTAAAAACCAAACTATTTAGTTTGAAGTTGGAATATTAATGTTACTAAAATTTTGTTTTTAATTGTACTTGAAATAATATCAGCAGAATTTTTGTTTGCTGATTTACTTAAAAATGAAACAATAACGGTTTTGAAAAATTTCATCAAAATAGCCTCTTGAACATATATATATGATAATTTTTCTATGTTTACGGTTATTTTCATTAAAATGAAGTACCTAGAATTATGTTTGATTTTAAATAAGCAATAATAATTTCTGATGTTTATCTTTTCAGCTGCCATCAATGCTCTCAAGTACGTTATTGTAGTCAGAAGTGTGTAGATGAATCTTGGGAAAAATATCATAAATGGGAGTGTGGAAATTTAGATTCTTTACATTCTGTAAGATTTCATTTTGTATTATTTCATTATGATTTTTTTATTAAAAATTACGTAACTCAATAACTGAACTGGTATTCAAAGAATGATTTGATTTGAAAAAATAAAATATTAAGTTAACTAATTGATTTGAAAGTGTGTGATTAAAGAATAATAAGAAATGATATTCCTGATGCACACACTTAAAACAAACATTTATGTTACATAAAATAAATATTAATATATTAATGATTAAACATTTTATTTTAGACTATATATATATATATATATATATATATATCATTTGCATTCTTCTTATTTTTTTTCAATGAAAAAAAGTAGACTATTTTATTAATTGCTGCAACTTCAAAAAAAAAAAAAAAAATTCTTTCTAATGCTCTTTTTTATGTAGCTTACAAATTAGTAATGAATTTTTCACACACATATATATTTATGTAAATATATATAGAGAGATTGCTAATATAATTTTATTTTTTCATCTCTAGGTTGGTATTGCTCATCTCAGTTTTCGAGTAATTCTTGTTACAGCATTGAGTTTTATTCAGGGTAAGAAAAATGTTTTGCAATTTTTATTTTTTGTATGTAAACTTCAACCCTAAGCATCATACCTCTTATTGGATTTTTTCCGTTTCAGAAAATAGAGAAGAACTAGTCAAATCATCCAATGCTGTGTATCCATTTGATTTTCCTGATGGAAAATACAGAAGTGATTATTTTGCAGTGTATCATTTAGTAGCTCATGATGATATGCCTGCAGAGGACACATTTCAGTATGCACTGGTATGTTATTTTCTTATTTATTTGGTTATCATCTAAGTTTTCATTACTCTCCTTTGAAAAACACATCTGTATTTTTGATGATAAAATTATATATGAGATTTCACTCATCAAACTTTTTGTGTTTTTATTTTACTGTGTTAATTTGCTTGGATAAACAGACTGGTGTATCTTTAATAGAATGGATTTTATTCAAAATTTCATAGAAATCATATTTTGAATAAAAATTTGATGGATCAAAATATCATGCTTGGAGTTCAGCACATTTTTTAATTATAGTGCTCACAAATGTTTTAGAGATTACCTAAATATTTATTTGGCAATTATAGCATTTCCTCTCTGTCTACTTTGTTGACAAGAAACTAATAATCATAATAAAATAATTAAATGTTGTTAAAAATAAATTTATTTAAAATTATAGCATTAAGAAATAATTATCTTTTGTAAGCATTTGATAAGTATTTAACTAAACCCGTTTAAATAGTATTGTAAACCCATCCTGAGAAGAAGAAAAAAATCAGTCAGAATAATTTTAAACTATTTTCCACTGATGTAAGTCAACTCTTTGAAAGGGAGGTTGAAATCAAAATGAGAAGTTGAAATCAAATTATCATTATTTTGAAATAATTTTTTCCTTTAATTTTTGATTTGTAGTATTAGTAATTAGTAAAAAAATAATTTTTAACCAATTTTTCATTATTTATTAGTTTCAAATCTGTTCTTAAATATTGAATTTTTTTAAAAAAAAATTACAAATTGATGTGAAATAAACAAATTCTGTTGTATATATATGATGTATATCATTGTATAAAATAAATCGTCATTGTTATAAATAAAACTCTCATTTTATTCTATTTCTCAGTTTCTCAACTCTGAAATACTAAATTTTTAGTAAAAAATTACAGTCATAAATAATTGAATTGCAAAATTATTACAATTTCAATTATTTTGTCAACAAACAAAAGATTAATGACATATTAACTAAACAAAAATAATAAAAAAATTCATTTCAAAATATCAGTGTCAAATAATAATAGTAATTTTATTATCATTATCAAATAATGTAAATATATGATACCATACCTATTTGTTGAAATACATGCGAAGTTAAAAATAATTCATTCCTTAATGCTCTACATTCTATCTATAGCAAGAGTCCCAAACTTTTGAATATTATTAACTTTAGAAACGGAATATGTAGCTCTGCATTCATTCCCACTGCATTAAATTTTACTGCATTAGACAAAAACATCATGTGCTTTTTCTGATAGAGATCTTATGGCCAAAAGGGAACACTTGTGAAGAGAAAGAAAGTTGTTATTAAATGTAATTTTACAAGAAAAGATTTCTAATATGTTTTTTAATATATTGAGCATTCATCAATTTATGAATTGTGAAAAGATGAAATTTAAAATCAGTCTCAACCCACAATTTGGGAATCTCTTTTCTGTAGAACAATTACATTTTATATCCATGACTGACCTAAATGAATTCTAATTTCTTTCTTTACTTTTCAAAAAGTCAATATGCTATCCTGAAATCCTAAATTATTTTCAACTAAAATATACTGCTCATTAACCATAATTTAAAGTCAAAGTGTTGTCATTATTATTAATATTATTTTGCATAGGTATATTTTTTAAAACTAAGAATTTAAAATAAATAAATTTCAAAAAAATTTCAACATATATCTACACAATTTTTTAAGACTTGTTATAATTTTAAAAAATCAAAATTTGGTTATGCCAGCCATTTTTTTTTATCTGAGTTTATATGAAAATAAGTAAAATTAAGTTGGACTTTGTCACGTTAATTTTATTTTCTCTCTATATGGGAATACTACCATTTATTTGCAGACTGCTCTCCTGTTATTGATGTTGTTAGATAAACTCAATTATTTTGCCACTCTGGAGAGCCAAACATTACGAGAAAGACTCATCAGCTGCAATCTGAACAGCAAGGTGGGGTCAGCACCTTCCACACCAACACACAAATCCAGAAGTCCCGTCCATTCTCGACTGTCCGTCAATTCGGTCGAAGAGAGCGAGATGCCAACTGGCCCTGCATCCTTGGAGATATTTGTCGGAGGCCTCTTGCTTCGTCATATCTTGCAGCTTATTTGCAATGCAAATGCAATCACTGAGCTGCAAGCTGCTCCTCAGGCAAATAATACAAGCTCAGTCCTCAATCAGAGACAAGTCAAAGTAGCTACTGGTATTTTCCCATCAGCGAGTCTTATGAACCATTCGTGCAATCCTACAGTTATATCAAGGTGAAAATTGATTAATTTTTGTTTATTTTCTTATACATATTTCTTTCAACCATTTTTAGTTGCCAAATATGTCACCACCTTCCCCAAAAAAATAAAGGACTAAATAAAATTTGGGAAAACTTAATTTATAAGTGTATCCTTGTTTATATCAATATACACATGTACATCCTCCAATATTGATTCAATCAAAACTTAAGCACTTCTGTATAGTTATAGCCTCCATAATAAATCACTAAAAAATGGTAACTGCCCTCAAATATATAATGGCAGCTTTGTGATTTTGGCATAATCTGATCTGAATTTGGCATACCTAGTGAATCCATTATTTTAGTATCCTTGGCTGATTTGAAAAATCAATTAAATTTAAGAAATTAACCATTTTAGCATCCTATGTATAATGGAGTTTGACATTCTTGCTTAATCTGAAAATCGCCATTACAAATTCGATAAAGCGTATCGTATGTATAATGGATTTTGGCAATCTCCTGTAATCTGAAAATGCTATTTTGTTTATTATGCAAATGTAATTTTTAGTTGAACTTTCATTTTGTGTAATAAGATGCAATTCATCATATTTGGTTGACATTATACAAATTTTGCTATTAATATGGTAGATAAACAGTTGGTAGTTGAAGTGGTTTGTAATAGCATAAAGTGGAATTATGATTTTAAAAAATGTTTTGATTTTTCATACATACATTTCTTGACGGGGATATTATACACAGATAGAAATTAAAACAGTAGTATTTATTAGTTTGTAGAAGAATTGTTTGCTATTTCTATATTTGGCATTTATCTTTTTAATACAAAAGCAAGTAATATATTTTTAAAAAATAGGTACTTAAATGTGAAAGTTTGTTACAAATTATTTTATTAGGATTGTAAATTGCATAAAATTAATTTTCATAAATCCCAGAGTGATTAACAGGTTTTTTCTATTAAAATAGTAATTCAGTTTAAGTTTATAAAATGAATTTTTCTGCATCATTTTAAATAGTATTATTTTGAACCAAAGCAGGCCAACAAAATATTTTCAACTAAAATTGCTGTACTGATCTTTTTATTTATTTATTTGAAAACACATACACACATAAGAATTATAGTGTGACTTTTATTCTATTTATATTTAGCATAAATAAAATGCTAAAAGATAAATGCCAAATTAAATTGAAAATTGTTTCAGATGGTCAATATACTTAAAAAAAAAAGTTTTGTATAATTTGTTAGTGATTTGTATTTATTCTGAATTAATCATAATTGAAATATTAAATTTTCGTGCTGTCCAATTTAAACATTGAAATTGTATTACATAAATTGAAATATTTGATTATGTTTTTTCTATATTCTTTGCCAATGTTTAGTGAAAATACACTTAGTTAAAAAAAGTAGGTTCTCAAATGATAATCAGCTGCCTTTTTAGCATTTAGTTTGTAGAAGAATTGTTTGCTATTTCTATGCAACATAGATGTACATTAAATATATTTGTATTTTGTGTAACTATATTTAATAATGTGTAATGAATATCTTGACAGTATAAAATATTACTTGTATTTCCCTGTGCATCATAAATTCACAAAATATTGACTGTGTAGACAAAGAAAGAATATCTCATCCTGTTTCTATACATTTGCAATGTAAATATCTTCCCATTGTCTTTGAAAATACTTAGACTCTTTGAATTTTATTTTACTGTGTTCAGGGTTTCAAAAAAAATGCTTGATTTTTCACTTCCTTGAAAAATAAATGAACTGTGTATCCATTATTTTTTGAAAGTAAAAGGCTAACCAATTTGTGGCAGTTTAACTATAAGAGTGTGAGTTTTTATAAGATAATTACCCAGTAATAGTTAGTAAGAAATTAACATTTCATTGTGATCATCCTGTGGCTTACAGTAAGAGCCTTTGCATTGTGATTTTTAGACTCATTTTGAACTATAAATATTGGTTGAATAACTGTAGAATTAGTGTAGTATGGGTTCTTTTATGCTCTTAACATCACTCTCTTGCTTCAATAAAAGAGTTCACTTTGTTAATTAATGGGAAAAGATGTATTTCAACCATTATTTTTTAGTTTAAGAGGAAATATTTTAATTAGTACCTTAACTTTTTAAAAAAATGCAATAAAATTAGAATGTAGAATAGAATAATTTTAGTTTAAAAAATTGGATAGTGGGGAGAATTAACTTTTTAAATTGTAAAATGACTAATCATAAATTAAGTAAAATATTCAAAACAAATTCATTCAAATAACAATTGCTTTTTCAATTCAATGGGCCACAAATTTTTTCTAAAATCCTTAGAAATGAAAAAATGAGTCATGTCAAGAGAAATGTCAAGAATGTATACGTCAAAGGAAAGAAAAAGACTAGTACAAATATTAAATCAACATTTTCTACACTGAATTCCTTTTAATTTCAGACTTTGAGGTGCATCCAGTTCCTATTAAAATTATCAGTAAACCAAATACCATGACTGTCAGTCATCATATTTGGCATTGAAGACTCTGATATATATAAATACTTCCTCTTCTTAGTATATATTTGGATTTATATAAAAATTGACATTAATTATTTATGCTTATATTGATGAACATTGCATTAAAAAATATTTTATTTATAGTTTCTGTAAAAATGTGCTGATAGTTCGTTCAATCACTGATGTTGAGCCAGGGCATGAAGTTTTCAATTGTTATGGTAAAATTATTTTTATTACTTTATTAGGACAATTCAGAGAGCATTTTGCAGAATTATTTTACATGCTTATTTACATTTTAGGTCCACATTATCGTCGTATGCCTCGTGAAGACAGACAAAGAGCTTTGCTGGAACAATATTTCTTTGTCTGCGAGTGTGATGCTTGTGTAAATGAGGATGAAAGGGAACAAAGATTTCAAGTAAGTTATAAATATCAATATTTCCTTTTTTTAATTTTATTTTTTACAATAAACCTTTAGTGATCAGACGGAAACATTTTGTATATTTAATTTAAATGGAATCTCTAATGTATAAATTGATGCTTGTGAATTTTATAATAATTTTTAAGCATCAAATTTTGATAGGTAGTAAAGTCATGCTGCTTTAATCCCTTGCAACTATTCTGCTTTTTGTGTGCATAAACCTTACTAACAGAGTCAAATTTCATGTCATATAATGTTATTAGAAATGTAACTGTCTGGCAATATGATGTTCTAACATTTTCACTTTCTTATCAGTAATGGGAGCTGCTCAAAGAATTAACAGAAACTCCCGTTCTTAACTTTCAATAATGGTTTTAAAAAATGCATTTAAATAATTATAAAAAAATGAAAACTATTTAATTTTTTTGCAGTGAGGAATAGGATTTTTACAAATTATGTTTGAAAATTGTCAAAAGCTGGAGAAATGTCCAAGATTATTTAACTGAAATCATTAATAAATAGGGCTTTAAACTTTAAAATAATTTTCATGATCTTAAAGTCAATTTTGTCAAATAATTTTTTTAACAACATTCAATTTTAATTGGTAGTAAAGTCATGTTGTTTTAATAGCTTACATGTATTCTTTTTATTGTGTACATGGACCTCCTTAATAATCTATTCTGCTTATTGTATACATGAACTTCCTTAATTGATAATAATGACTGATTTTTGTTTAAAAATAATTCTGAAAGGTATCAATAAAAAATGTGCTGAAATTTGGTTGTATTAAAAAAAAATTCTCAAATTTCCATTCTCTGAAATTTGTTCTTTGGTGCCATATTTGATCCTTTAAATCCAATAATCCTGATCAGGGCCAACAAATGCACAAAAAAGAATTTACCTTTCTTATCGGTAGCCATATTTTATTTATCATAAAAGGCATGATTATTTTAATAACATTATATTCAAGATGAAAACATTTCCATTTCTTGTAGAAATCAAAAGTTAATTATTTAATTAAATATCATGAAAAATATAAGTAATCTTCTATGTGTTTTAACAATGTGTAGAATATTATTCATAAAAGTTGTGTTAAAAATAATTATAAATATTTTTCTTCTTCCTTTCTTGCTTTCTTTAATGAAAGCATGAGGAAATAAAACCTTTTTGTTTCATGATTTTAGAGAAACAAAACAATTAGAAAAAGTGCATAAATACTTTTTAAATAATTATATAAAAAAATGAAAAAGCTTTGAAATTTTGTTAGAACCTTTAAACTATGCCCCAGTCTTAAAAAAAATAACTATGCAAATTTGAAAATCTTGTAATATGAGAATTTTTGCACAAGAAAAGAAAAACTCTTTCACACTTTTCAATTTAATTGAAAATAAGATATTGGTTCGTTTAGTTTCTTATTTTTACTGATTTGAAATAAAGCTTTCTATTAAACATGTCATGGTGTACTATGGTAAAATGTAGCTGTATCTGCAGAGTAATTAGAGAACCGACATATTTGTTCTATAAGGAAACAGAAATTTAAATCCTTAGTAGTTCAGGATATATACTTGGCCTTAATACAAAATTAAAATGATGCTTATACATCATTTGTAAGATAATTAAACAATATATACTAAAAAATGAGAGATGATTAAATCCTTTGAAAGTCAATTACTGGTGTATTTATAAAATTGTAATTTTGATTTGAATTTTATTTACTGTAAGGTTATTTTTCCTGCACTGCAAGACGTTTGCTCTGAACTACCAAATTGAAGCACTCTTTTTTAAAAAATACTTTCTTTAATGAATTATATCATTTTAAATTTTACCATATTACTCAAAATAAGGCTGTGCAAGAAAGACCCTGCAGCAAGACAAGATTATCAACCCTTTTCTTCCTCCACAATTTCCAAAACCTCTTGCTTTTTTATTGTTTTTAATTCAATTTCTATATTTTTTTAAGTATCAAATATTATCTCAACATTAAATAATTAAACTTTTAACTACAACCACTGCTGAGAAAATTTAATTATTTCACATATAAAAAGAATAAATGTAAATAGTTTTAATTAAAATATTAAATAAATTATTGATTTTTTTTAAAATACTAAATTCTCTTGTGTGAAATTGAGCTGTAAGGTATTTAGAAAACTGCAAAATTATTGAATCATCTCTTGATGAATTTAAAGATGGTTCAACATGCAACTTATTTTTTTATTTAATGTGTTTCTTTTGTATGATTTTATATTCAAATTGATTTGTTTATTGCTGTATTTTCCCAGGCATTAAAATGTTCATACTGTAGTGGTCCTCTGCGAGCTCCTGATAATACAAATAGGACTTCATGTTTAGATTGTGATAAAAGTCAGGACTGTGCTTCTCAGCTGCAAGTAAGGTGTACTTCATGAACTTCTCAATATTCTTATTTTCTTTCTATCCTTTTTTTTTTTTCTCATTGTCTCATGTCTTTTAGAAGGTTTTTACTGCACATGATATGTTTGTGCAAGGACTACAGCTTGCTGCCAAAGGTAATTTTAAAGGTAAGCTAGTAATAAATTGCTTCTGTTTGTGTAAAAATAATATTTACTATTCAGATATGACACATTTCTGCCAAAACATGATTTCAGTTTTTTTTTTTTTTTTTTTTTTTTGAAATTGAACTTTCTCATTATTGAAATTAATTAATTTTCTTTTATGTATTAATTCAGCAATATTTTTAATATTACAGGCACTTTTTGTATAAATTGTTCATATTATTATTAAGCTAGTCATGTTTATTTTACTTTTTGGTATTTATATTTGGCATAATTCATCATTTAAGATTAAACTTAATTAATCATTTACTGGCTGACAAAATGCAAGCAAAAAATTTCAGTATGAAGGGTATTTCCCCTCTCCTTGATAAGGGCTTGTTTAATTATCTTTCCATTTTTACATAACTGAATTACAAAGAAAAAAAAATCTTTTTTTTATTACTGCCCATCCCCTTCTAGCTAGATAGTTTATGTATGGTTTTGACATATGTTTCCACCTAACCTATAAGACCAGTTGAATTTCTTTTTCACCAGCTCAATTCTTATAGTAATTATTCTAGTTATAATGTTTACAAAATAAGGTGGCTTAAACCTTATAATAATATATATATATAATATTATAATAAAAGTGATTAGTTAGCTGTTATTAATATTGACTGATAATTATTAATTATAACTGAATTTTTAAATAAGTTATTATTAAATACTGTTACATTTGGTATTAATAAAATTTTAGATGTGATTGTCAAAGATTAGCTGACAAAAGGTGTAATGGAAATTCTTATTAAAAGTAATTATTTGAATTAATTTTAATGAAGTCTCCAATTTAATCTAAAACTCCATTAAAAGTGTTGCTTCCTTGCAATGGGATATTCTCTATCAATTATGTTATTGAACTTTCACTTCAAAACTAATCACAAGAATGAATTGGAATGTTAAACAATAAAATCTGCAAACTTTAACTCGTCAACCTTTGCTGTAATCAAGTATGAAAAATTGAATGAATTATGATTTCAATTTTAATCACACTTTTAGCTTAACTCTCATACCATAAGTAAGTTTATTTAAACATCATACACACTCACAAGTCTGAATTTCTGAAACAGAAGTAGGGATTTTACATCCAATAATGATGCAAGCTATGGAGGCAGAGATATTTTAAACTTTGCTGAGTATTACAGATAACAGTGGTCAATCACGTATGCTGATAATAATTGTGGATTTTATTAATAATAACTGAGTAATCAAATTGACTATACATTTATATAGTATTAACTTTTATATGAGTGATGATTTTGCTTTCCAAAATCATTGTTTTAAAAAGATTACAATAATTATACATTTTAAGAATCAAAAAAGATTTACTGAAATTTTCCAGAATTTTTGCCATGAGAACAATTATAATTGTCATTACTCCAATAAATAATTTACATAAAAGTGATGAATTATATTTATACATCAAATGAATTGTAGTCATAAATATTTAGTTATTTAAGTATATGAATAATGTGTGCTTTGGCACATATTTGAATTATTTGAGTGCAATCTATAATAGTTTACGTTGAAAATATATTTATAAATCAAGGCATCTATTTGAAATTCAATATACATAAGTTTTTACATTTCATTAAAGAATGTTATAAAGTGTAATACATTAATTTAAAGTAGGAGTTGGTAATTTTATTGGTTTTATGCATTATAGATGCTCTAGAAAGACTGAAGAAATGCCATAAAATCCGAGAAAAAGTTATGTATAAATATAATCGGCATCTTTCTGAGGTACAGGATCAACTAGCATGCTGCTATGCCTCATTAGGTGTGATATTTTTTCTGTTGCTATTTAATTGAAAAATTTTAACTGAAAGAAATTTTGTTTTGGTGTGTTTTCTTTCTTTATTTGAAATTATGGTTAAGAACTTTTTTTTCAAATTATTGTTCATTGGTTGATTATTTCTTTCTTTTAGTATGATAAAATTATCCTCCTTAATAGCAATTTTTCTTCTAGAGAATTACTATTTACCTTTACCTTAATATTTTTATGTAATTATTGATACTTTTTTGATGCTTTATATTTGTCAGCATAAAATATTGTTACATTTCTATTTTGTAATTTATGTCATTTTCCATATTTTTGAAAATTTATATAATTGAATGTCTTTAACATATCATACATAATGGTCAAATCCTTTAAGAATTAAGAAACTAATTAATTAATATTGCTCACTGAATTAATTTACTGAATATTGCTCAAGCAGTCAGAAACATCCTTATATCAAATGAAGCCCAACAATTAAATAAGGAGTTATATCCTTATCAAACTCCTGAAACAATTTTGAGTGATCTAAAAACCCATTATGAAATTATTCCAATTTTATTAATTCCAAATTTATTGTGTTAAATTTGTTTAAGTTATATGCATTGATTAGTCTAGCTGCCAATCATAACTGATACTTTAAAATGAAATATGAAACTCCAATTAAATCATGCCAATAAATGACATATAAAGGTACATATGTACCAAACATGTCTAGGACAAGACTAGGTAACTTGTCTTAGATGTGACTAAAGGAATGACCATTGAAGAAATATTTATTAAAATGTTCTATATTTACAATAATCTATTGGCTTTCCCTTTATATTTGCAGACCTATATATATACATTTAAATTTGATATGAGAATATACTTCTCAAAATGCTTTGGGGAAGATCTAATGCTCTTAATTTCTTATTTTTATCTATATTTTTAATGAATATAAAAACCATTTGAGCTGTTTAATAATTTTTTCTGTGCATTCATTATTTAATTCATACTTTTCATATGTTTCTTGGCTTGTTTGTGTCAATTTTTGGGTATCCTCTTTGTTTCTCTTTCAATCAATCACATGAAAATTTCACTGCTTTCAGTTATGAGCATTGATTTGATAATAATATTAAAGTCAGGTTATATTGGCACAAATGCAATTTCTGTTTCATATGATGTTTTGATTTTGTTTGCAAATATTTAGAATTAAGTCAATTATAGTTTAAAACTCTTCTCTGACTTTGGATGTTCTATTTGTGCTTGTGTATAGACAAAATGATGCTTGCTGTGGAATATTTACGACCAACTCTAGTCATCACTGAACACATCTATGGAAAGAATAGTATTGAATATGGCAATGAACTGCAGAAGTTTTCCGATCTTCTAATCAATGCCCTTCATCAAGCCACCCATGAGCATGCTCCTCAAGATCAAGAATTCAGGTAAATAGGAATATTTTATTCCATTAAATACAAGTATTTGTGTAATGTTCAAATTAGTTGAAATAATTCATGGTTTGAGTAATGAATTTGGTGATTTGAATACTTCTTTTATCTTAATTGGTACAGTTTAGAAGGCATTAATTTGCTTGTTACATAAGATGGTTTTATCTATAGTAAATAACAATAATAGGTGTGCATTATACTATTTGTGATGTTAAATTTTTTAATAAAGTTAAATAAAGGTTCAAAATGAATTTAAAATGACATTCTGTTTAATATAGTGTTTTGTGTTTATTCAGATTTATATATAGCTAGGTACACACTTCAATAAATTAAAATTATATATTTGCTTATTAGGCAATGTTAGAGGTACTATAAATATTTACATGTAAGTCTTGTCTATAATTTTAAAGAGTTTAACAACATTTGCATCTTTTGTTTACCCTGATTATTGGAATACAGTATGGAAGTATTGAGCATGTGACATTTTGTTACAGTTCAAGCATGTCTTGAAGATTTGATAATCTTATTTGCACCGTAGAGGGATGACTAAAAGGTATTTTTTAATGAGGAGTTGGGGTTAACAAGACAGTTCTATATTTCATTTTGTTGTTATTGTTACTTCCACTAAATTAGTTTTTGTGGAGAGTGGTCATATTACCCATATGTAATATGTAGGTCATATTACCCATTACTGCTATGTAATCAATATTAGTTATTGCATGTAAAACAAAAAGTTTTTACATCAAAAGAATTTCTCCAAGAAAATAATCTGTCACTGATTGAGCAAATGACTGAAGAAATAAATAAAAACTACATCGGATGTATTAGCAAATTTTTGTTTCACCTGTCTTGAAAAGATGGTAAAAAAATTAAAAAAAAAAGATAAGAAATTTGCTTCTCAACAGCTTGCTATGATAAATTATTTTCTAGTTTAATAAAGATATTTGTTGAGAGATATTTTATATAGAAATTTCATAAATGATTGCAAAAAAATGTACCTTTTGATTAGGAAGGAACAAATATATTTCCTATAAAGGGCTTAAATGTTTGCCTTTTGCATCTTTGTAAATTATTCACAAAAATTAGTGGGTTGTGGTGGCCTGGTGGCAAGGTCTTGGCCATAAGTTAAACCATAAAGTTTCAGGTTCAAGACCCAATGCCACCTAAGAACCATCTTGTAAAGTGGTCTGTTGCAGGTTATAGCCATCGGGCCAAACATCCTCCTGCTGGTATGGAGAGGGGGATGCCAGCTTAGATATCGTCCTTGTCATGGTTCAAAATTATGAGGTTTGTCCCAAAATAGCCCTAGTGTTGCTTTTAAACGGGACATTAATATAACTAAAATAAACTACAAAAATTTACATATATATATATTTAAATGTTTGCCTTTTGCAAACATTTAAATGTTTATACATTTTGCAAACATTTAAATATACATTTAAATGTTTATACATTTTGCAAACATTTAAATTTTCCTATTTAATTTTGTGCCATGCTATGAGTCAAATTTATAATAGATAGGTTACAACATGAACATGAATTATGCTTGAAATGAAAATGAAATCAAAATTAATTATAATGAAATTGTATCAGTTGTCACGATCATCAATATTAAATCTTAATATTGATTATTATATATTACAGCTTCTATTTACCACAATATATGTATATAATATGCAGCATACTTGTATTTTAATTTTATTTAAATTTTAAATTTATGAAAATAATCGAATAATATAAATTTACAATGCTTATTCTTTGATTTTAAATATTCCATTTCCAGTGTGCTGATTCTTAATTTTAACAATATTGCATGTATTTTTTAATTTATTTTATTGGTGAAATGTTTTAAATTTTATGCTTGAATGATATTACACATATTTTTTTAAATTTTAATTTATATATGCTATGGATGAAAAGGATGTGGATTCTTGATTTGCATTTTATTAATGCATTAATGTCTCATTTCACTAAAGCAATACATGTCTGTGGAATATCAACCCAGAAAATAACAGGTTTTTGCATCATGATTGCTATTAAGAAACTTTATTTAAAAACTGCATACCAATTACTCCTCAATTACATATTGCTGCTGGGTTGAGCCAGCTGTTCAAAGCTTTTCCTTAATCTAAACATAAATATAGACCAGTTTTCCTTTGAAAGTTGTGCAAACAGGTAGCATTTCCCTACTTATTAGAGCTGCAAGTTAATTCAATTTATGTCTAGGTTCTCAAAGATTATCTGATCAATAAAAGATGCCATATTTCGTTTTTATCATGAGTCTGTCTAATGGACTTGGCTAATTGCACTAAAATAAGCATAATTAATCTCAACAGTAATAAACTTTTTATTCAAAACACATTTGATTTTGCTTATTTTATCATTCTTAATCGATCATATAATGAACAAAATTATAATGCCTCTGACATAATTCATTTAATGAATTTATTAAATTTGTTTCCAGGAATTTGTTGGATGAAGCAAAATCTGTCCTTGAGAAGTCATGTAACATCTTCTCCATCCACTATGGGCCACACCATGAATCTCTGAAAGAAATTCATCAGAAGCAGAAACAGCTAGAAATGTTCTTAGAGCAGTAATTCATTCCATTGCTACTCTTCAAACTTGCAGCCTTGCTTGAAATTCTGGTGCTGCTAATGCTCTGCTCAGTCATGCTAGGCATGCAGGATTTTTGGCCAAAGAGAATTTTTGTCAGGTATCTTTTTACTAAATCTTTGTCCACAGCAGGGTGTTTGAGGGCATAATCCTTTCAGTGTTTAAGTAATGAGTAAAATATCAAAATATGCTTTGTAAATAAAGGATGTCCACTTAAAGAATGTGTTCACACTTTGAATGATTAGAATTATAAATATACATTTAAATTTTATCAAATTATTTTATAGCTATGTTGAATATTTATTTTCTTTCAAAATTGTTAGTTTATATTCTTAAGGCACTACTTGTATGTGATTTGACACATTAGTAGCATAATTTTATAAAAATAATAAAAACATTGGCTCAAATAATTTCACTAAAATTTATGAAACATTCTAAAATTATTTTCTGAAAAATATTAGAAATTTCACTGTGCATTTCAATTTCCAAAAATTATAAAATTTTGTTGCTTAGTTCCTACTTTTTGTTTATAATAATGATTTTGTCTTTGTGTTTTTATTTTCATAAATATGGTTCGAACAAATCGAATTAATAACAAAAAAACCTGTCTATAAAATTTTCTATTAATAAAATAAGTAATCAACAACTTTATTCTAAATGTGTATTGAACACACTAAGACGCTGACATCAAAATAAATTTTAAAATTATTAGATAGTTAAATAAATTGTTATTGATTATGATTATAACTGATAACTCGGCATTGTTTTTGATTATAACTGATATGAAATATATATTTTAAATTTCATTTGACTTTTTAAAGTCTTTTTTTTAGAAATAATAGTTGATGGTGTGGTTGAAGAAATGGTTTCTAATTATTCATTACCAAATGAATTAATACATTAATTCCTTTGGTAATGTATTCACTGAATCATGAAATTAATATATTTGTTAATTGTTTATGTAATATTCAAAGTGTGTATACATTTCATGGGTCATCCTTGTTGTGAAATATTTTTTCCATAAATGTTGGCATTGATTTTTAAATACAAATAATTCTCTTATATATAATGTAAATAACAAGAATTTATCTTCAGGTTATGAATTTAATCTTATAGGATATATACCGTAGATGTTATTACTAAATTGTGTGCAATAAAACCTTCTGAAATAAATGTCAATTGCATTAAAAATGTATCTTTTCAAAAATGTTATTGTAAAAATACTTTTTTATAAGAGGAAACAATTACAATATAAAATTTTAGGAAATATTAAAGTATTTGAAACAAAAATAAAAGTTCAACTGGAAATACAACTTTTCATTTTTTCTTCCTTTTTCTTTTCTTTGTTATCTCTTTCATTAACAAAGATAAATATATTGATCAGTTTTTAAATTTAATAAATAAAACATTATGCAAAGTTTGTAAAAATTGTAATGAAATTTTTAAACATCTTTAATGCCTAAAGCAAAAATAAAAACTTAACATCTAAACTTATTATGTGGAAGAAAGGCATTACAATTTTTATATTTCATAGAGAAGAAAAATGGTACAAATTTTGTAATTTTTTAAATGTATATTTATACTTTTTCTAGAAATTTGAAAAATAAATAATTGTCAAAATTAATTATTTTTCATGAAAGAACTTTTGGTCTTTTAGAAACACTTAAGTTTGTGTCCTCGTATTCCAAAAAGTGTTTTATTTTGAATCTAATTCCATTCCATTACCACTACAATTAAAATTTTAAAAATATGTACAAAAATTATCAAACATAATTATGTTTGTGAACAAATTGTTTAGAAGGTTTTATTGCAAACATGCTTTAAAACAAAAATTTCCCTTAGTATATAAAAATGCAAAAATATATTATGACTTTCTTAATGATGTGCTCAGTAATGAATAGATGCATTTTTTAAAGTGATTTGGGTTATAAGATCCAATTTAAATGATCTTGCTTGTCATATAATTTAGAATTTTAATTTATATATCAATTTAATGAAATTAAATTTATGAATTGTAAAATTCCTATTTTTAAATTTGATTTATTTTCTGTTGTACATTTTCATTATAGATTATTTAAAATATTGATATGAGCAAATATATGATATTTTCTTTTTATTAATTTTTT
>JAPMOQ010020034.1:361845-389876 GCA_026543055.1 Argiope trifasciata | reverse complement strand
CAATTAAAATAAGTTGCTAATGTTTTGTATATAATGTGGCCTTTTAACTGTGCTAGGTTTATTAGGATGCAAGAAAAGTAAACTATTTTAAGCAAGTTATCTTATTCCATGTGGCAGTTTGTGGATACTTGTTTCAAAATTGCATTCTTTGATGATATTTGTGTTTTCCTAAAGTTTTATTTCATACTGTCTTGGGACTGAGACAATCTAAATCTGTGTTTTAAATGTGCTTGATGTTACCTGAATTACCTGAGATCTTTTTTATGAGTTGCTTTTCTGTAGACATCAGTTTTCAACTATGTAATAAAATTTGAAAGGAAATTATTTTGTGTTCTAAATTTTTTTATGTAACATTTGATTTTGGTGCATTATTATTTTTCTTTTTAACATTATTTTTGCTATATATATCTATAAAATTTTTTAAGAATTTCTGATTTAATTTTAGTAAAAGGAGTGGAGTTTAAAAAATATATTGCAATATTTTCTGTGTTTTTTTTTAAATTATCGTAAATAAATGTTTATAAAATCCATAAGCATTTCTTATGCAAGGACTTAAAATCTTAGGGGGAAAAATTATGTTTGCATAATTTTGAAAATATGTATTAAACATTTTTTAAAGAAGACTATTGAAAACTGATGTCTCATAGGTTATTACTTTAAAAGTGAGAACATTTTTGTAAACAATTTTTGTCATTATTAATGTGTCATAACTGTAACTGTCATTTTTATTGAATGATGTCCAATATTCCGTCCTTTTGTCCAAATACCATTATTCAGGTGCTTTTGCGTCTTCAATATTTATATTTCATTTCAAATCTGATTTTTTTTTTTTGTTGATAAAAAGTATTTTTTACTTGATTAAAATTACTTCATTTAAGATTATTTTAATTTTGCACTTTCTTGCATATACAGATTATAAAATTCATGGATTAATTCAATTATTTCATGATTTAATGACAATAAGAATTTCCAATAGTGAAATATAATTATTTAATTTTAATAATTAATTATATATTTAATTTGAAGTAATTGTGCATTTCATATTTATTTAGAAAGTTATTGCTTTTTTAAAATGCATTTACATAACAAATTTAGTCAAGTTTTGCTAAGTTTGGTTACCTATTTGTTAGCTCATATGGAAGGATAAAGTGCTAAGAAATCGAATGAAATTGCGTGAATTAATTCTGTCTCTTTTTCATTATAAATATTACAATGAGGAAAAATCAAATTTTTTGAAAACTCAGTGGGAAAAAATTAAAAAATGGATTGTCACATTTTACATTGTAATGTTTAGTAAATATGTGTATTTTCTTTTCTCTTCTTCTACATCAATTACTTTTTTATTTTTTAAACGAAATTGACTGAAATTTTAAACAATATTTGAAAGTGTTAAAACTAAACTTTGCTGAACTCCATAAATCATATTTTACTTTCACTAAAAACTATTAATTATAATCACATTTTGAATAATCATGAATGCACTCTTTATAACTCACATTCAAAAAGTTTATGCATATACAGGGATGGCAAAATATTTATTTATTTATTGTAAATTTTATGCAGAATGTGCATAATTTTTTTATTCATAAGTGCGATCTCATTGCACATTTAGAAGTTATGACAGTTTGACTCAAACTGTTATAACTCAGAATAAATAGGGAAACAAAAAAGAATCTAAGACAGATTTATTTTTATTATTATTTTAGTTAGTTTTACATTTGGCATAAAAAGATTGATTTTCTGCAAGTTTTATTCGTCTTATTGTCATTATTATTTCTACCTTAAAAATTCCTCCTTGAAGTTTCATATAAATGACAAAACTTCATTTTATATCAAAATGCAATTGGCTTATTAAATAAATTATTGCATTTATTTCATTAAAATTTAATTATATAATTGCTTCAAATTCCTAAAAAAAATTTGATGTTCATTTATTTCTTTAGCCCTAATTGCATTTTTTTTTTTTACACATTCTTTAATTAGGCAGAATTTTGTAAATTTGTTTGTTCTTAAAGACAGAGAACCACTTAAGAATTTCAGAACATGACTGAATTAATCAATTTATTTAATTAAACTTTGATTCTATGCATGTGATGCCACTTAATATTTAATTTTGTGGAAGTGCATTACAAATCAATAATGCCTATATTAATGAACTATAAATTATTCACTGCAAAGTAGGAAATATTTAAAATAAAAATCAAATCTTTTTTTAGATGCAATAATAAAAGTTATTTTTAAAATTTTTATTTAATTTAAATTCAAGTTTTAAAAAAAGTATTTAGAAAGAAACATGTTTTTATTTTATTATTTATTAGTAAATAAATTATAAATATTTTTTATTTATTTATTAATCTACTGGGCATAAACTGTCAAAACATTTATTATTATTTTTTTTATGTTTTAGAAAAATAGGGGAAATAATTTTTTTAATGAAAATTTATTCCAGAATCAATTGAAATTTCACATGATATCACCTATAATTATGTGCCAATTGTCTGTCTCCTCTGATCAAAGCATTGCCATCTCTGTCAAAAATTATCTTTAACATTAATGTTTTTCATTATTTTTTTTTTAAAAAAACAACAGCACTGTACATAATATTGCTTCGGCCGCATTTTCTTCATAAAATCTTCAGATCTTTTATACAGAATTGCTGCATTTTGTCATTTTGTTACTGCCTTTAGATAATTCATAATCTACACTGATGAACTTTTTACTCAAACTGATTCACTGGCCATAATTCTTGAAATTTTGCAAATTTGAACTTTTGCTTTTTATTGCAAATAAGTAGGATTTTAAGAGAGAAACAACTTAGGTAGCCATCTATTGTAAATCTAGACTACCTTGTTAAATCTAATGACTCCTAGATAAGTTGATTTTACTAGTTTAGCTTATTAAAGCCATATTACATAAATTAATCAGATTTTCAAAAATGAGATTATCTAGAACGTATTTTAGAATTCTTTAAAATTTTAGCCTTTGACTTCAATTTCTGCACTCTTATTAAATAGTTAGAATAACTTTAGTGTAATATTGGAGAATTATATTTGATCCAAAAACTTTAATATTGGAATTTCTGATTTAGAATGAATTATATATTTACCTTTAAGTAAATGAAATATGTTATTAATTTTCAAATCAGACGTTTTCCTATAATTATATAAAATCATATTCCTGTTATAATTCTTCTTGTTGTAAAAAAACTTATATATTCTGCTTAAATGATAAATTTCAAAAACTGTATCCTATTCCAATTTGATAATGACTTGGTGTTTGGTGCAATTAATGAATAGATAACAGATCATGAATGTAATATTTTAAATGTATAAGATTGAAGTACTATCAAATATTATTTTTGAAAATTAATTATTCCTGTGATGATAGCTAACGTTTAACTTTAAATTGTTATGATTGTATTATTGTGTAAAAGTGATTCGTTTTATGTCTTTATTCATAGAAATCAAAATTTATTTTTACTTTTTTAAAACTTCTTACACAAAATGTATCAGTTAAACAATGGATTTGATAATTTCTAATTTTGGGGGGGCTAATAATTTTACATTTGCTGAATAGCGTTATTTGATTCTAATCCGTTAATAACGAAATATAAATATGAATATTATCTATTTAGATATCTGTTAACTAATTTGGTAAAAAATCAAATTTTTTGTTATAATCCTGGAAACATTCAAAATATTTTTGAGTATGAATTCTGTGTCAAACATTAATAATAATTTGACTTTCATTCAAATTTTTAACTGTAAAACCATTCGTTTGAAAGATAGAAATTTATTGTTGATAATAATATTTCTTGTATATTTTGAATTTAATTATGGGGGAAAATGAAATTTTCTTCCATTGCATTAAATATTTGCATTTAAAATAATATACATTTTATAAAACGATTTTTTAAGCTTAAAAAAAAGAAAAAAGTCGTCTGTGTTTTCTGTTCCTGTATGTGGCATCATATAGTGTTCAGAAATGGTAAAAGTTATCCTAATTGAAGATTTTATATTCAATATTTGTAACTAAACAATTACTAAATATCTATATCTATGGAATTAAATTTCGAAATTCATTTAAATATTTAGAATAGTTGAATTTTTTTAGAAATTTATAATTTTTACATCCTAATTATTGAAAAATATATTGGAGTATTAAAGTATAATTATTAAACAAAGTGGACACTTTTTTGCGAAAATTGGCTGTTATGTATTAAATATAATTGTATTTAACTGTGCATGATTTACTAAGTATATTCATTATTATAAACTGGTTTTATTTGCAGTGCTATTGTATATAGAAATCCAAAACCGACTGATTAATTGTTTACATTTCCCTCCCATTTCTGACCATTGTATGAATGTTTAAAATGTTCTTTTTTATTATCTAAATATTTTTAAATTTATTTAAATTCACACTTTTCATTTAAGTGCATCAGTTTATGAACTAAACATGCTATCTTAAATTTATTGTACACATGTAATTTACAATGTTATATTGTAACATGCATTAATGCATTAGAATTAGAAAACAGTGCATAGTATTTAGTTCGATTTTTTAGTCAAATTTGAAGTGAAAAGTACGTCAGAAATGTATTTTTGTACTTTACGATGAAAGGAAAAGTGCCGTAAGTTTTTTAACCGGGAAAGTAGAGTGATATAGAAGTAAATTCGGAAGAGAATTCTAACTAAAAAATGCCGAGACCAATACAGATTTATTAATTCATAAATGAGCTGTGTAATAAAAAGGATACTGAAAGAGAAAAAAAAGTGCCTTTTAACTTTTATCAACTCTAAGGTCTGATATTAAATGCTTTGCTTTTGAAAAATCTTTTAAAAGCAGAGTTAATATCAACACAAAGGTTATAAATATTATCCCAAAGTCTTAAGACAATTATTGGTTTATTTTCCTGAATGTATCTTTATTTGAATAATTGACTTAATTTTAAAAAAGAGATTTTTTTAAATGTCTTATAAATAGGATTTTTTTTTCTTTCGTCAAATATTATTTTATTAAATTATTAAGAGGAAAAAATGAAAAGAGAAAGTAGGGAAATGATATTTGAAAGAGTACCTATTTCTAATTTTCCCTATCATCAAGTATGAGCTTCAGGGAATTACAGCATCAGTAGGGAATATGGAATGCAATTTTTCCCTACTTGCGTATCATTTTGATTTGTGTATCGGACAAATCTGAGATTCGTTTGAGTTGAAACGAAAACCTGAGATTTCATGTAGTTGCATTATTTTTCAAATCTTATTATCATTATGAGATATTTTCATTAGTTTTTTTTAATTGTGTTGAAATTTCAGTAAAAAGGTCATATGTTGTGAAAAATAGGGTATAAATGTTTTTTTTTTTGAAATAATTGCTTTTGCTGCTATAGCTCAGAACAAGAAAAAATAGAACGAAATGTTATTGGTTGAGAGCATTTTCTAGAAATCCTTCCGATTTAATTGTGATGTCAATGAATGTGTGTGATGTACTTAAATACAGATGAGCTGTGCTACAAAATATGTCTTGCAAACTTGTCGTATCTTGGTTTCACATTTCATTCAAAAATAATGATTTATTTTTCTGCTTTTTTATATTCTATCTCCAAAATTTTAGTTGTTTATAAAATGCTCTTATTTATTTAATTCATATTTGTTATGAATTAAATAAATAAGAAATCAGTCCAAAATGAGATCCAGGACATTTACCCAGGGAACACAAATATTTTAAAAAATAAAAATCTTTTGTCTTTGAATTATATATATAACTTGGAATTTAAAACACTGCTTACAGTCATGATAGTCAAAAGTATTGAAATTTATTAGAGCATTTATTTGATAGCATTTTGACTATTTCTTTTTATTAGTATTGTCTAAATGAGATGAGTTAATTTTATTCATAACTCGAATTCGAAATGCTGACTGAATGTTATCTTGCAGTAAAATTGGAAAAAAGAAAAAAAAAAAAAAAAAAAAAAAAAAAATCAGATTCAGAATTAAAGATTCGATCATTTTTACTGAATTGAAATATAATATGTCTTATATAATCTTTATTAATTTTGAACAATTAAATGAATAGTTGAAATTTTAATATTTTAAACATTTTGTAAAAATTCTTATATAAATTTAGGCCCTCTTAAACTAAATTGCAAATATTTTTGCCATTACCCAGTTGTGATTCATTTTAAACTATCATTTTATGGTACTTTCATCTAAAATTTGTCTTAATTTTTAATTAATAATTTTGAGAATAATTTAATCTAAGTTCCTGTAAGAATAACTGAAGTAAATAATAATTGAAGAGTAAGTTAATAAATATTTAAAATTATTTATCAGGCAGTTCGTTAGGCTAATGTCCTATGGTTCCTCCGAACAATTGAATTTTCAAAAACTTTTAACACGGTTTTATATTGGAAATATTTATTATGAGTATTTAAAAGTTGGTTTAAGTTTGTATTTGAAACTTATTTCACGATTGTTTTACTTATGCAGATTAAAATTAAATTATTCTCACCCTTTTCTTCAATTTTAAAATGAAAGTTTCTCTGGATTACCATGGGTCTCAAGTTATAGGTAAGAGTAAGATTTTTGCACTGGGAGTAAGTAAAAGGAGTAGAGGTATTAGGAAAGTATTGGGTATTGGTGGACAGGTTAGTACTTTGTAACGGGCTTGAGAGGCTGTGGCACAAATTAACATTTTCATTTCCCCAACTATCGCCTGATCTATCTCGCCATCGGACCATCTATCAAATCAGATGATCCGTCTTTATCTGTTAACAATTTTAAGAGAAGAGCACATCTAATTAGACAGATGGTTCGTTATTATTAAATAGATGTGAGCCACCCGAAAATCAGCATGTTAACCGCATTCAGAGTTCTTAAAGTTAAAATTTTAAAAAAATTAAGTCTTTGTTACGCAATTAAACATTAAATAACTTGAAAGTTTTTAAATTTTTTAGAAAAGTCTTAGTTGTGTGTTATTAGTATGCCATTGCAGCATGTATGCTCCAATGGGGATGAAGAGAGAAAAAGAAATTATGTTTTTTTTTTTTAAGTAATTGAAGGGTTTGCTTCAAAAAGGGGGTGGTTCCAATTATTCAAATATGTAAAAAGTCTTTTAAAACGTCTGAAAATTCTAAATTCCCATAAGACAGACAACTCCATCCCTTGAGAAATGCAAGAACAAAGATTGGATCTTTTTGGCATCTTTTTTTCAATTTTTAAACCGTTTACTAAATAAAAGCCTTATTTATACTCTGAATAAATATTTCCAGTGCTTCAGTTTAAAGAGTTTTTTGGGGGTAGGTATTGCTAAATTTATTTGATGGCCTAAGTCATGTGAACCTCAATATCGACAAGTTTTGATTGATCTCAATACTAAATCGGGAGTTGGCAATACAGAACTCCAGAATATCACGAATTTGACATTAATTTTATCGAAAAGCTTCAGCTTTGCCTATATTGAATCCTTTTGATAGTGTAGCGTGACAGTTTTGTGTAATTATTTTTATGAAATTACAAAATTTCTTGACCAAAACGATAATATTCCTTTTCCTCCTGTTTTTTTCAAAGTGAGTCGTTATCTTAACAGTTTTAAATCATAGTTTAGTTTAGTGATATTAGCGTCCCGTTTAAAGCAACACGAGGGCTATTTTGGGACGGACCTCGTCATTTTGAACCACGGTCAGATGACGAGGACGACACATGAAGTGGCATCCCCCGACACCTGAAGTGGTTAAATCATAACAGAAAGTTGTGGGAAAACAAGATTTTTTAAAGTAAAGTTTCCAAAAGCGTTTTTACAATAAGCTTACCTAAAGTAAAAACAAATTTATAAATTTCAAAGCAAGAGTTGATTCAGTAAATAATTGTATATTGTTGTCAACTCCTGATTATTAAGATGGTTAATCGTTAATTTAAATAAATATTGCATGAACTTAAATGGACTAGCACGATAAATGATAATTTAGCGCACAAATAACAATTTATACTAAAATGTCATTTGAAGTCATCTGTATTTAGCGGTATTTAATTTTATTACGAAATTTTTTTTCTTTTTTTAAATAGAACTATTTAAAATAATTTACTATTAATGTATTTAACTACTTGATGTTTTCAGAGTTAGGATGGAAAAAAAAGGCTGTTGAATTTTATTGGATGTACTGTGTATATTATGATGTTGTATCTGTTGCTATATATAAAGAAATGTACATTTTTATACTGAAAACAGTCAATAATCTGCTGCTACCGTTATGCTTTTCTACGGGTTTGATATTCTGCATGTGACGTATGGCATGCTGATAATGTAAATTTTGTTTGTATTTTGTATTCATGTTGGTTTTTTTCTTTATATTGTTTAAATGTCTCCTCTTTTCCATATTTGTAGCTTCTTAGAATCGTTGTTTAATTGTTCGTTGTTGATGTTAAATGTTGCATTTGTTGATAGAATTTATTGAATTTAAGTTGCTGCTAAATTGATTATTGTATTTAAATTAAAGAAGAAAAAAAAAAAGAGAGAGATTGTGCCTTTAGCTTTGAGTTGTTGAAATGCTTCAACTTCAAAGTAGTTTCCATGATGAAGCATTATGACCAAAAGATGATTATGTGACGTATAGAGTGTTTCAAAATTTCAGAACAACTTTAAAAAAATCAATATCTTCTAAGCAAATAAAAATATATTGGTACCTTTTGCATTGAAGGGATAGAAAAGAAATTGGATTTTTTAAAATTCACAACACCAGAATGTATTTGCTGCTTTTATAATATACAGTTTATAGAATAAAAAAGTTTGTCTGATCTTAATGTTGTTTAAAGTTATATCGTTCTTCATTCAGGAACTTAATTTTTAGACGAAGAACACGCATTTTTAGTAGCATCTCCGTTACTATACTCTGCAAAGTCATCAGAAATTATGTTTAATAATATCTAAATGGTGACTCCTCATCTGAAAACTAAACTCTTGAATGCAAGATGATCGATTAAATGACTGTAAATTATTACTTAGACTGGTTTCTAATCATATACGACGCATCGGTCTATTAATTTCAAAATCATTTAGTGCTACAAATTTGAAATCTATAAATACTGATTTTGTGAAGGAAAAAAATATTGATTCTTTCTTTGCCAAGGTATTTTTTTATCTTTTTATTTGCTTTGAAGCTATTGATTTTTCAAGTTGCTATGAATTTATGGAATATCCTTTATTTTGTTTTAATATACTGGTGTCCATAATTTAAGAGACAGCTTCATTTTTTAAGAACTGATTATTTGAAATAGTTATATGTTAATAAAAGCATAAATATCAGATCAAACAAATAGAAGCTTATGAATAAAAAAATAATGGACATATATGCAAGAGAATTAAAGGAATTTGTTAATAATTTCCTTTAGAAAGACTGAGCAATGTCGATCGTTCATTGTAATTTAATGTATTTTATCGATAACGCAGATTGTGACCAGCTACTTTGGAGAAGTTGGATTTAATTCTACTACTTTTATTTAAGCCTCGCAATATGTCTTTTTTACTTATGGTGGCGGATTGAACTTTGCCGTGCTTATCTCAAGTCTATTCCATTCATGTCCGATAAAGCAGGCTATTCCATTTATAAATTCCTTCATTCCAAATGAGATTGCTGGCACTTGTTCCAAATATTGTCTATGAAAAGGTTCATCCTGTTGTACCTAGGGATGGATAGTAGAGAAGGGGTCATGACAACCCCACTCCCCCCCCCCCCCAAAAAAAGTAAAACTTTCGACAAGAAAGGAAAACTTGACACAACATTCAAGCTGTTGATAATGCAATGTATTTTTATTTAATTAAAAGAAAATATTTGGTCGAAATCAGTTAGATACAAGAAATAAATTGCTTGTTTTTATAATCCATCTTTTGGAGGATGGAACAGTAGATTTCTGTTCAGTTGATGTGTTCTAACATCTTTTCTTTTAGTTGAAAAGAAAATTCTTAAAGGAATATATCTAACTAGTTTCCAAATAAATTAAACAATGCAGTTGAATTTCTTAAGTGCCAGCCACTGTGATATTTTTCAGTGCATGTTTGTGTAACCCTTGTTTTAGTTTGACAGCAATTGTCTGATGATTGATTTTGGGCATTTTTTTTTTTTTTCAAATAACAATTTTCATTTACTGTAGCTTTTGCAATCAATCTGAATTATTGTTTCGCGTAACTATATTTTTAACTGGAACAATT
Organism: Argiope trifasciata; assembly: GCA_026543055.1. Lineage (NCBI taxonomy): Eukaryota > Metazoa > Arthropoda > Arachnida > Araneae > Araneidae > Argiope > Argiope trifasciata. Next base: position 379,670 of record JAPMOQ010020034.1, on the reverse strand, counting down.
TTATAAAATCTTTTTCATTGTAATCCATCTTTTTCATTGTAATCCAATAAACATTTTTCTCAATTCTGAATAGAGTGGAGAAAATTCTGATTGATTCCTTTTTTAATTTATTAAATTTCTTCTATTAATAAAATCGTTTGCAACATTCTTCAATTCACTTCCTGCTTCACCTTTTACCCAATTTATTTTATTTGTATGCATGCCACGGGCTTCTAAACATTTACATATTTATTAATCAATTAATGACCACATAATTTTCATCTATTTTCGTTAATATTAATTTGCAATTATGTTAATTTTTCCACACACTCTGATATCATTTTGGTGTACAAAAAAAAGCATTTTATGTTTGCTCTTTAATTTATGGACACCTGTGGAAAATTTAACATTATTAATATTTGACATTAGTAATAATATCAGTAGTTGTTTTTTTTTTGCTACAAATCTATATCCATGGTAATAAATGAAATTAACCTCAAATGTTCACTTGAAACTAATGCAAAAAAGCATGATATTGTATCTCGTCCTTGTGTTTTGTGCTTACTTCTTGAAATTGTCGTGCAATTTATTGTCCTTACCGAATTCAGTCTTTCAAACTTGTGACTAGTGCATAAAGTCTTGAATCTTACTGCAAAACAATTGTTACATCACACTATATTATTAAAAATTTGTCTTTCACTGCTCAATAAAAAGAACAACTGAAACTCTCGTCTTGTGTATTTGATTTCGAATATCTCTTTTTGCATACTCGAGTTTAATTTTTTTTAATGTTTAAAAATCTCAAATTTTAGAAAATAGAATTTCGAAATTGATAGTTCATTCTGTTCTTGATGTGTTAGAAATTTTATGCCGTTAAATGATCCTGTCGACTATAAAATTTCTAAAATTCAATTGAATTTTCAATTAATTTATTGTTCCGATTTGAAGCAAGGATAAAGAAACTGCGCAGACATTTTTCAGAAAGCAGCTGTAAGTTTTTTATTTTTAAAAATATAATTTAGAAGTGAATTTTTTGCTTTCTTCTTAATGTGGTAAAGTGTTCCGAAATTTTTTGTAGTTATATGTTCTTGACAAGTAGATTTCAAAATTTAATTAGATTGATTCCGATTTGAATCAAGAATAAATAAACTGTGCAGACAGTTTTCAGATTGCAGCTATAAGTTATTTTAATAACAAGAAATGAAAAATGATACTAGTTTTGTTTGCCACCGGTTTTTGAAGCCCTCCGCGCTTTTGCGCATGCGTTAGGATGGGTTTAATTCGGCAAAATACGGGTGAGAGGAAAGGAGGTTACATTTAACAATAAAGTAAATTCTGGAAGTGCGCACTTGTTACCCATTAGTATGATAGAACCATCGAAAAGCGGTCGTCTCAGAATACCGAAACGAACAGCATCTTCATCTGCTACTGAATAATGTTAAAGAAATAAATTAAAGATGTTATTAAAAAGTATGAAATGAATGTGGAAAAAATAAAGTCTTTAAATATTTACTTTCAGGAATTAAAAAATAGCACATAAAAGAATAAATTAGAAATAAATAATTAGAATATTTTCTGTTAACATTGAAAATAAATATAATATGAATTTGAAAGTTCCAAGGAAAGGCAGTAAATTCAATTGAAGAAAAAGAATGGAAATGGTAATAAAAAGTGTATAGCAATCTACATTTACATCTTTAAGAAAAAAATGACGGGGGAGGGGGGGAGCATAACTGCACAGTTTAGTTTCTTCAAAGGGAAAGTCATCAACCAAATACTATCTGCATTTATTACCCCATAATAGAACTTCCAGTTTTAATACTGGTATTTATAAGTATCACTAAAATTTTAATCTTAAATACCTGTAAAATAAATTAATTCACTTAAAATTAAATTACCCAATGGAGAACCAACCATTTTGCCAATTACAGTGTTTTTTTTTTTTTTTTTTTTTTTTCATAATACAATTTGCAAATTGGATTTTCCACGGAAATACGTAAAGCAAACAATACCAAATGAAACGGAGAAAAAAAAAGATTCAAAAGAAAAAGAAATGGAGTGAACCTTATTAAGTTATTTGTAATTGATCGTATGAAAGATATTTTTTTTCTTTCCATTGTTTTGTTTGCTCTTTTTCTATTGCTTTTTTATTCATCTGTTCTTTTAAAGTTACACCTTCATTTCCAAAAAAAAAAAAATGTGAAAATACTGCGGTTGTTAGCAATGATATTCAAGAAGTTGCATTTCATTAAGTTCTAGTAGAACTCTTTTAATGATATCGATTCGCTTTCCACCGACCCCACCCCCTTTTTTTTCTTTAAGGGATCATGTATTAAATTTCGGAATAAAGATGAAAGAATATTGGTGAATAAAAATTGGCGAAAAAAAGATTATTATTTTGTAATTTAACACAATTCTCATTTTTTTAAATGTACAAATTATAAAAAGAGAAAATATTCCAAAGATACCATTTATATATATATTTTTTTCGCATGCCAAGTATAGAGAAAGTATCGTAATCGTCAAAAGTTTCAACTCCAGATTTTGACTATCTCCATGTTTTAGACCTCCTCGAGTTCCAAAATTACCTTTTTGGAAAATATCCGACTGACTATGACAAAAACAACTCAAAAAATATTTCAGTTGGAGGCAGGAAATTTGGAAAGATAATGATCTTTATAGCAGATTTGTAGATTTTCCTAAAAATTTTGAACAAAACCTATTCAGATGAAGTTTTTTTGTCTGGCTATTCGACTATCAGTTAATGTATTTATTAGAAAACGGAGAGAGCCAGATGAATAAAATTCGATGTGCAAATTTAACATCCATATTACCGACACCTAACAATTTTGAGACAAATTCGACAAGGGATGGAATGTCTATTGGTCAGCAGACAGGCGGTTATTTTCCAAAAATGTGTTTTCGAACTTAAGGAGATCTAAAACGTGGAAATACGCCAAATTTTTTCGTGTTCAAATTTTTTTATTGCTATACTTCCTCTTTTATATTCGAGGAAGTATAGTAATAAAAAAATTATACTACGTTACGAGAAAGTAAAAATTGGAATGTTAAACTTCACTAGCAATTTTATATTTTCGCTTTCTATTCAAAAAAGTATTCAATTAAAAATGAAGTATTTTTAATTTAAAAATTTAACCTTTATAATCCCCTTAAAATTTTAGTACATCTTAATAGAAGCACTTAAAACTTACTGCATCTAAAATAGACTTTGGTAATTGAATGCAAAAGTAATGTATATTGAATAATTTGCTAATAAACAACTTTAATGATAATAAAATAGTAAATAACATATCGAACACATCAAAGTTATTTTATTCAAAAAAATTCCCTTCGATTTAAGTGCAAGAGCTAGTTAAACTATTAAACAGGTGCTTACCTATAACCAGAAAAAAAAAACAGAGGGTTCTTAAGTTTGGGCGAAAAATAAAGAAGGGAAGGGGGAAGCATTATTATTCTATTCCAGGACGATGGTAGAGAAGATTAACGAGTATTCAGAGAAAGATATAAAATTTATATAAATTTTTTTTTAATTCTACAGTAGGTAGAATAATTGTTTCAGCTATTGTAGATGTTAGATGACGCCCGGTTCATAGCATTATTTCTTCATCCCTACATCATATTTTATTTCTAATAGTTATATGAGTGCATTACTATTTTTTTCCAGATAGACCTTACTCTGTCTGGCTTCTAGGCTATCCCTTTAGGCCACTGCATATCGTGACCAGTCTTTTTATTACGACCTTGACCATTAAATTTCTTACAACTCAACTGAAACTTCCATCATTAGAGAAAAAAGCCATTTTTTATTTACTTCTATATATATATATATATATAATATATGATTAAATCTGTATACTACGAAAATAGACAGTTTTGCTCTTTGCTACTGGATCTACATTTCATTTAATGCAGCAGATATATTAGATATCGATATCCTATGCTTGAAAAAAAAGCAAATCTGCAAACTAATTTTCTTTGTACCAAGGGGGTTTATCGATTTTACCAAGACACCACCAAAATAGGTGACCGGATCTGAAAGCAAGTTCTGACCGTATTGTTCGAAAACAAGGAGCCACAATTTGCCGCCGGATGAAACACCTCTGTAGCGAGGGAACGATCCCAGAATTCCACTCTTCGATCCATCCCAAATGAAGTGAAAAGAAGCCTTTTCCCCCCAAAAGGAAACTCCAGGAAATTAACTCAATTATCCGATTGAATAGGCAGCCTGAGTAACCGTGACGGTCACGTGACAAGCGGGACGTCCCCTGCCTGAATACCTTGTGATTAAGGGCCTGCCAAAGTGATCAAAGACCAGTGCCACCTCAATTCAGAACACCAAATCTATTTAGCGCGGGAAAAGCAAACAGAACACTTCGCTCATTCCGATAGAACATTCTCTTCGCTTCGAGTTTTGCTGTTTTTTTCCCCCTTTCGCTTCTTCTGCGTTTATTATTATGATTATTTTCCGTTTTCCGGCGTGACTTTGTCATGTAATCCAGCTGCCTTTTGAATGGCGTTGTTTATTTTCTTTTCGACGCGAGAGGGAATTTGAATGCCAGCGATGGCAATAGTGGTTGATTGAATTTAGTTGGCGCGACTTGGCTATTCAAATGCGTTTCCTTTTCCCAGAGAGAGGACTCGATATTATTTTGCTAGAAGCATACCAAAATGAACATGTCTGTCTGTCGACGTGATTGAAAATGGAAGCAGTTGCTCCAAGTTTTTGAAAAGAATGCGTTGCCGAGCTGTTTCAATGCGATGAATGGTTAAATCAACTCGGAAATTATTTGACAAGCGTTCGTTCTGTGGCATTGCTTGATAGTCATAAAATATGCAGAGAGAGGACGTATTCAAATTAAGCGCGGAATTTCTATTTGTGATTGAATTAAAGAACAAACAATCGATGAATATTTAAATAAATAATGCATTGATTCGATATTTTATTCAGAAAGAAATTGGAGATTGCATTAAAAATGATCAATTTACATTAACTTTCAAACTAAATGCAAAAACTTGGTTTTAATGTTTTTAAGTTTTCGAAATTGAGAAGATTGCATAGAGTTGTCGAATTTGATTGTTATATTTTATGAATTCATAGTAGGGAATACAATATTTATAAATTTAATTCTAATCATTTAAATTTTTGTATTTATTAAATGTTTTTTTATTGTTAATTTTTGATGCTATGATTACAGATTTATTTTCATCATAATTTACTAAATCTATATTCTTGAATATGAATCAATTCATATTCTTAATCATAATCTTAAATATAAAATTTTGCAAAAATCAAGCACTATTTTTCAATTAAACTTCCTTCTGAAACAGAAACTTTGAAGTGAAATTCCTGTTTCTATATAATCCAAATAATTGGACAGCAAACTAGAACATTCAAATTTCTTTCTCCTTTTTTAATGCCTGTTAATAAATTCTGATTACTGCAGGATATTTTTTTAACAATAAACTTAATGCCATTTCTATTGAAAAGAAGTTAATATATTGATTTTTTTTAAAGAATACTTATTTGGAATTATTCTTGCTCGCAAATACATAATTCCAAAATCAATATATTAAGTTAGATGGAAAGTTGTTTCCGGCTAAAAATTCTACTAGCAACAAATGGTGGACAGCTGATTTTGGTACTAACAGCTGTAATATGACATTTTAATTTAATCGCTGTTATTCTTGAATTTGCTTTTCCTGTTTCGTTTCTAATAGGTTTAGGCATACATCTGAATGCTATATTTAATAAAAACTTGACCCCTATCAAAACAATGACAAAGATTAGTACCAATCATTGACTTATGATATTATTTTTTCCCCTAAATAGATGGCACACCCCATTAGAACACTTGTTATTTCAATATTTTTCCATTTGCATGGTACCAAACTGCAATGCATCAGTGCTGCTTTGCACTAAATTTTTATTTTTTTCTCTGCTAGTTGTCGCCAGTATTTGGCGGTAATATAGCATAAATAGCAACCAAATATGATACTAGAATATTGGTATCAGATATTACCGTTTTAATGATGAAGCCATATTAACAATAAAAATATCGAGTGCTTATTAATGAACGGTGAACAACTAGCGATTCGTTGGTGAGAACAGACAAGCAATAAAAAAATTATTATTATTAATCATAAGGTTGCAATGCCAGTTTGGTTTTGGTGCTACATTTGAAGAGATTTGCTCTTTCGCCGTTAGTTAATATGCACCAAATATCATTATTTTAAATCCCAAGGATTTAAAAAATAACTGAGATACTTAAGTGAGTCTTGCCTTTAAAATTAATTTCTACTTTGATTTAATTACAAATTTCTTCATCAAAAATTTATTCCATGAACAATTTGGATATGCCGTTGTATAAGGGAAAAAATATTAAAAACTAAAAAATAATAATAAACCTAATAAAGAACATAATAAGGAATTTAAAAAAACTGCTTCAACTAAGAATTTTTAATTTAAATATATATATCTATATATATTTGGAAGCATGTTAATATTGGTCAAAAGAATATTTATACAGGTTCTTTGTTTCACGATGACCTATAGGCTGGGTTTCGGTTTCAGAAGCCAGAGGATACCACGTACGAAACTTGATTCCAACTTTAATCCGTCGTGTGTGTGTGTGATGGCTTGATGCATCTGAAATTTTGATGTCGAATGTACAATGTATGTATTTTTACACAGAATTTTCCCTTCATTTATTTTATACACTGTTTTAATACATTCACTGAATATCACAAAGAAACTAGTACCAACTTACAATACGAATCTTTTTAATAATACATCTTCAAAAGTCATTAACAAATCAACAATATTTCTTTCAAATCAAATAAGGATTCTGAATATATAATAATAAGTTCATAAAATCAACAACAGTATTGCAGGAATTGTTTACGCAGCTTGGAACATATCACATAACAATCTTTCTATTGGCACGGAGCCAATGGTCTTTCTGAAGAACACATCCTCGATTACCGGTGGGCTAATTTTTCGGACAAGGGACAGAATGAGGAGTAGTTTGCCGAATCTTACCTTCGAAGGAGGTTGTTTAGTCAAAACGTACTCGTGTAACATAAGCTGAGTCTGGTCTTGCAACATTTCAACTTGCAGTGGATCTCGTAGACCACTGGCTTCTGGAAGAAAAAGGAGAATATTTATTTTTTAATTTAGAGAAAAGAAATCAGAATTATAATAAAGTACATATAATTATGATAATGAATCATGCGGAATTCTCATTTTTTTCATTGTTTCATGTAATTATAGGCATGAAACAACTGCAGAAAATATTATTACTGAAAAATCCAAAATGCGTCTAGTCGGTATAATATAGAAATTCTAACAGACTCATTTATGGATAATTCTGCAGAAATTTGAAACATAAACAACAAAAGACAGATGAAGTATATACAAAGAAGTATTTGCCGTAAGTCTCAGCATACGAACTGCAATTTGATACTAAACAATCATAACAGCACAAAACGCCCAGAAAAAATTCGCAGGAAACTAACTGGAGATTTTGTTCAATTGTTTACTTAAGCTCAGTCTTACGGTCCTTTACAGTTCTCATGGATGGGTTTCGAATATTCGAGAACAAATCCTAGAACTCGCATCCTTAGAATTAATCGAATCGAATTAATAGATAGAAAAATCTCCAAACATCTTTAGCTAATAATGCGTGCTTGCTGTTCACCGATGGTATCTTAATAATGCACAAATTCATTTATTAGTCAGTATGAGAACAATTTTGGGGCATTTCTCTTGCTGTTATTTACCAAACTTCCATTTCTCTTTTGTGCCTGCCGAAACAAAACTGAAAGAAAGGGTGCTGTTATTAATTCTCCATGTAATTTTTTTTCAAAAATATGCTTTCACTTTTAAGACGTCTTTTGTTTCAGAATGTGATTTCATTTAATAGATGCACCATTTACTCACCGTGTCTAAAAAGTACGAGGGCTTTGAGACACGAAAACTCCGTGTGATCTACCTGCTGTGCCACCAGTTGGGACATGACGTTCTTCATCTGATGGAGCTGATTTGCCACCAGAGGTCGCTTTTCGGGAGCTATCAGCCCGACAAAAGAAAGAAAACCTGAAATGCAGAAACGGAAGAACACTGTCAAATATTATAGGAATGTGATAATCTTTGGATGCTTTTTAAAAATAAACATAGCTGCTTTCTTACTTTATTTGTTAATCATAAGATTATCACAAAATAGCAACCATGATTTTCAATTTTTATTTCATTTTCTTCCTTGTCATTCGTTTTGACGAGTTCTCTCAAGCATCTTAGCTAAAAATCTCTGTTTTTTGGCGATTGAATCTTAGGGGCTGCCATATTAATAAAATATCGATCTTATATTAGATATCGATCTTATAACCGAAAGAAATCAATGTATAGAGATTTTTAAACGTATAAAAATTAAATAATCAATCTAACAACGTTACACTGAGAACTTAAAAAACCAAAAACATTTTAATTAATCCTAAATGCCATTGTATTTTATCGATATATTATCGATAGATATGGACATATTTTAAGATCCAATTTTTATACTCTTTTATTTTAAAAACAAGAATTTATTTTAATATTGCTTAATTTCTTGAAACTTTTTTAGAATCCTTTGCTAATATTTTGCTGTTTATTTGCAGTTCTGTAGACATTAATGGGTATGATTTCATTCAGCATCCCATTAATCCCTTTTATTTCATACTTAAGATTACGGTACAGCTACGTGAAATGCAACTAACTGCTGAATTCTTCAATGATCACCAATTTGCATAGCGTCAAAAACTTCTGGCCGCGTTTCAAAACCATAACACATTCATTGTGTTTGATTGAATTCGTTTAATTCCAACATTCCGATAATATTTAAGAACATGGCTGAGATTTATGTTTATTTGATTGAAATTGATTGAAAAGAATACTTAAAAATCAAATCTCACTCATTAAATACATTTCGAAAGTCAAATCATGTGGTTGAATCTATTACTATTGCAAATTTTATAATTAAATAAGAAAACTTTTTTTTTTCTTTCTCATATAGAAAAGATTTTTTATATTATTTTATATTGATTATAATTTTTAGAATTTTGTCAATTAATTTAGTTATGGAATTCGATAATCCTTTTACGAAATGTCTAACTGTTCGCCTGTATTTGAACATGATAAACGAAAAAAGCAAAGAGTTAAGTAACGGAAATTTGTTGCATGGTTTTAACATTAAAATTGTAGATTTGCGATCAAATTCCTAATTGAGATTTTATTGTTCTTTCTACAATTTGTCAGTGAGTATGGTAGTGTAGAATAGTAACATCCTAATTAATATATCTTTACAATACTTATATTTGTATTATCCGTATGACGAATTAGGTGGGCAGGATACAGCCAACTCTTTCGAATAAGATCATTCTTCTGCCCTCAGCCAAACACCACAACTTTACCATTTCAGGGCGGTCATCCTGGTGTTTCAACACGGAAAAATGCAAAAATAAGTGCTTCAAAATGAATTTGTAAAGATAGAGATTTTGAAATGCGCTCGAAAACTGTCCAAAAGGCAACATTTGCTTTATATGTCTTAAGTAGGAATCAGTAATCAAAGGATGGATCTATTATCTCTCAATTCTTCATCAGATAATCATCAAATGCCACGAACAATAATTATGTAAGAAAGTTGCCTGAGTAAAATTCTTTGTGAGTTCAATTGATTTGCATTTAACCAGTTTGCAAAAGTTAAATCGATGTCTTCAAAATCATGTAACTACCATTGAACAGTGGGGGAAAAATGGTTCCATCAAAGCAAGTTATGGTTATTATGTCTTATAACTTTGTCTGAGATAACTCGATAACTTGGTTTACCTGAGGACAATGAAGGGACAAGACCAAAAAGACAAAGATTGCTAACAACGATTGAACTAATGTACACTTGACTCAATAGTAATTACAGTTTAAGACTACTCTACCTTCTTGTAAAGGAAATCCCCATTGCGCTGCACTGAGGACAAACACATCGCACCACGATTCTTCCAGCAGAATGGCTTGGTCCCTGAACCCAAGCTGGAGAAAAGATGGTATCCCTCGCATCCAACGGATGGAGAAAAACAACAACTTGGCAGCTGCTTCGTACACTGTGTCCAGGGGGTTAGGAGGGAAAGGTCCCAAGAAAGCTGGGGGTAGAGTGGCCGTGGGCCCAATAACGCCGCATCGGGGATGCTCAATGCTGACGTATGCAGGCCTAGGTATGCCATCCGGTGGAGGTGGTAGGTTGGTTCGGTACACTTGAGATGTTGGTGGTAAGTGTACTGTGGAAGTGGGACTTGTTCGGGGTTGTGTCGGTGGCGAAGAGTTTCTGGAGTCCGGGTCGCTGGAGACGCATTCTTCGGAACTTGATTTCTTGACCTGGCAAGGGCTGGAGGGTTTGAGATCTGTAGTGAGTATAAAAGTGGATTTTGAAAAAAGAAATGGCTGATTAACAATCTGTCATAGCAGAATATTGAGTTGCTGTAATATTGTGTTCATCTATAACATTTCTGTGGTGTTTTTTTTTTATTCATTAACTTTTTTTATTGGTTTAGTTCAATCTATTATCTAATTGTGTCATTCTAAAATTTTTAATAAATATTAAGGGGTGTTTCGAGATTTTGTGGATTTATATTTTCGCTATGGGTGTTACCTTTTATTTATCTTTTGGAACTTAACGGTCAAGGTTACACTCTTAACTTCTAAATAATCGTTTATATTGTTTATTGCTGTTTTAGATATAAATGCCCAATGGATATAAGCACTTATAAACCGTGTTCTCCCAAATGCTCTAGAGTTCTTTTGATCATTACCACAAAGCACAAGAGATGCTCGTATAAATTGGCCTTTGTTTCTTTATTTACTTGATAAAATACGTCAAGTTGAACGTACCTTAAGATATAAAAAAGTGTCCCCAATAGCAACTTTTATGATTGACAAAGTATGTAATTGTCAAATATTTTTTGTTTGATAGCGGTTCATCTATAGCTACAAATGAGAACTGTAGTAAATTAAGTGCGTGTCCTCAAAAACAAAGGCTTGTAGTTTCTTTAATGGTTATCATCAAACAACATTGGTTTCTTATGGACAGTAAGCCATCGTATTTGGCTTTTTTAATTCAACATCAAGAGCTACCTAAAAATTTAACTTAAGAAATCACTCACCACAAAGAGGCATGGTTCGTCAGGTAGTATAATATTTTCAGATAATCTGTATGAAAGTTTGTCTAGAGCTATACTTGAGGACATGATAAATAGCAGTAGATTAGATTGACCCTTGCCAACAAAGGCTGTTTATAGGCTCTACTTTTTTATATGGTGTATGAAAGTTAGGAACCCAAATAGTTTTTTGCACCCAGGCGCCTTGATAGAGAAGTACGGCTCTGTAAACCCATGGAGGTATATGAGCATATGCAAAAGACTCACCACAAAGAGGCTTTGGTGCTTCCGGTGGTATGTCATTTTCAGATCTTCTGTACGATAGCGGTCCTCCGAGAGCCACGCCTGAGCTCACGTGAGAAATCACTGGACTGCTGCTGGTGTTGAGCCGCCGAATGTCGCCAACTTCTGTGAGTGTGGGACAGAAGGCTCCCATGCCTAGTACAGTGGCATGTTGGGTGCTGGGCCTCAAAGTGGTTCCGTAGCATTGGGCAGTATCGGAGGAGCTGCTGACCAACTTCGAGCGTCTTCTGGGCTGTGACCTTGAGGCTCGTTCGTGCTGAACGGCTGTAAAAACGAAAATGATTATGGTCATAAATGTCAGTGGCATAATCTACATAAGATTAAGGAAATGAAATTATCGGGCCATTTAACGTTTTAAGTTTTGTATGAGGAATCTGGAAAATGACTTTTGTAGTATGGAGTAAAGAAGTTTTAGGGAAAAAGCATTTGAAATTTTTCCTTTTACGCTTATTTCCTATAAGGTATTCATTCATTATTTACAACGTTGACAACTGCACTACCAAATGCTCTAAGTATTCTCCCATCTATATGGGTAAGTACAGAAACGGAAATAACGATATTATGAAAAAATATAAAGTTTCAATAATAATAATAATGGTCATTTGAACTTCCAGATCGAAATGTCTGACAAGATCATGCTTTAGGCAACTTTATTTCATTTTTTTAAAGGACTCTTAATTATATAGTAGCAATAACATGTACAAAACCAGAGGAAGAGATATTCCCAAACCATTTTCGCATACTCTCTAATAAAGATATTGTCCCAGAAAGCGCTTTCGCATGACATTGGCACACAATACAAGTACGAAATATCAATCTTTGGCGTAAATATATATTTTTACTGAATGTATCGGATCTTCTTTGGCGCTTTATTTGATTTATAGGCGATTAATTACTCTTTTGTGGTTAATAGTATCCGAAAATTGAATTTGAGTATTAAACGCGTTTTTCCCAATCGATTGAAACAAAACTTTGACACAAACTACACATGTAGTCACAAATACTCACATTAAATTTGACATATTTAAAAATTTATGTTTTTGACTCATTCCATTTACAAGCTGTTGAGAGCCCAGCTCCACAGACAGTCAAACCGTTCTTGAATTTGATTGGTGCCTACACCGTAAACGTTAAATCTGTGTATTGAATTTTATCCTTCTAATTCTCTTCGTTTTGTAATACTTCAGCCAGCCAACCAGGTTTTGTATGAAACAATTTTGCTCAAAATTTAATAAATATATACAAATTTATTGCAAAAACCTTATGCCAAATTTCATTTGTCTAGTCAAAGCGTTCTTGAGTTCGCTTCGTCACAGAAAAATAGATGGACTTTTCCCAAAAGTTTGTTTTTCGAACTCAGGCTGAAATACGTCAAAATCTCGAGTTCGATTTTTTTTTTGATAGTTACGATACTTTCTCTATACTGAATATACGAGAAAGTACAAATTGTATTTGATGATGTAATGCATTCGCGAATAAATGCAATTGTTCTAAGAAAAGCTGAAAAATATTTGTAAAAATTTATTTAAATTAGAGGCTTAAAGCATGCAGAACGCAAGTTTAACTTTTGGTTGATTCATAGTTATTGATATACAAATGTTTTTTTGTATAATAAATAATATGCCAGGAAATTCTGTAAAAAAGGGTTGAAACTGTGATTAAGTTTTAGCTATAAATTTAATTTAAATCGTGAAAACCCCTTTTTAGACAGTATCTGAACACTACTCGCATTACTTTAAGTGCAATAAGTATTCGCCAAATTTGATAGATCTAGGTTTATCGATCTGCTCTGTACAACGTTTCCAATGACTTTTTTTTTTCATTATCCATATTGCATAACAGCATCGACAAGTAACATGTTGACTTATAAACATTTTCATCTAGGGGCCAAACACTTTCCTACATCCGTCTCTTTTTCTTAATAAACTAATAAAAAAGTGCGGCAGTTATATCCTATTTGTAGCTTTGTCGAACCATTTGATAGCTAGAGATCTGAAATATTGTATGTTTCAATAAACGAAAAAAGTCTGAATATTATCTGTTTTCAATTCTTTATAGACCTTTTCTCCTTTTATAAACATTTTCCCCATTAAAGATGTGTTTTTTTCTTCAATTCTTACTATTATATTACTCTCTCCCTATGTATATATTTATTTATATACCTTATTCAGAATTTTCAATCGTGGATAAAATACATTTTATCCGTTCGCTTGAGTTTAAATACAATACATATTTTAAAATTTGTAGTGGATGACACTTGATGTAAATACTGTTTCTTCTTTTTTTTTTTCCAAATATTAATCCGTGAAATTTAATTCAATTTTAATGCATTAAATAGAGTGTTAGCTGTTTTTAATGAAAGTTGAAAGCAGTATGCAGTAGCTCCATCGGTAAAATGCAAGGATTTCGGTATTTTTCAGGTAAAAGTGAAGAATGCGAACTCAATTTTTGCGATGCGAAGTTATATATCCCCGTCAGTTTCATAAATTAGAATAGGAGGAAAAAAAGCAAATAAATAGTAACGGACAAAAATAATAGTCCAACGCCAACTATTGAAAGGAAAATGGCGAAAAAATTCGCTTTCTATTTTGCCACATAATATTGTGATTTTGTCCTATATATATATACATATTTGCATTAATTGTAATTATTTAATAAAAAGTGATTAAAATAAAATTATTCTTTGTTGACCTAAATAGGAACTGAGTTTTAAAAAATATATATGTTACTTGTTTTCAAGAATAACAAATTGTGGATTTCGCAATATGCACGAATATCAGGTGTGCGCTACCCCCCCCCCCTAAGTCACGTACATGAGCTCGTTTTGCTTCGTAGCATAGTGAAGAAAACCAAATATGCATCCCGAATTACTTTTTTATTTACCTATTAATGCAAAAATTTGGCGTAGAACTACATTTCTGATGCTAAATTTCATTTGTCTAAGGTTGTGCATTTTTGTGTTTTCGTGCTTTATTGCATGTGAATGTATAAATTATTAACGGCCATTTCTTTGGTAAATTTGGTTTAAAAGTTGATACATATCTACTTTCAGATAAATCTATGAGCCAATTTTTACTCATTTAGCTTTTTGAGTTCTATAGTTATTGTACTTACTTGCATTCGGACTGATATACAAAATTTCTATGAATGATTTTTGTTCAGTTTGATAGAAATCTATCATCAAAGAATTTTTTAGATAACGTTCATATATAGGCAGGGAAGTAGAGACAGACAAGATTTCAGAAATTTATTTTTCAAATTCAGAGAGATTTGTGACTGGGAGAAATGTCACGATCTTGATGAAGAATATTTTGACAATCATAATATTTTCTCTGGCAGGAATAAACGACATTGTTAAAAACAAGCAATATAAAAACATTTTTTAAATACAATTCCTACTTAGGTCAACAAAGAATTTTTTTTATTTTAGTTACTTTTATTAAATAACTAGCCGCCTTTGGCGACCAGCTGGTTCGCCATGAGTAATGCGTTCTAAAATGTCCAATTAAATCATATATTTTTTAGCCAAAATTTAAGAAATAGTTTGAGTTAAAAGATTTTAAAGTATGTTTATTCGAAACTATTCAAGGAGTAGCAATAATTCATTCGTTGAGAATATAAGCAATGTTATTTATGTCTTTAAATGCTTTTAATAAGAAACGAAATTATTTGTTTTATTAGTCTAATTGGCAGGTAATGAATCCACGTTTGTTATTGTCAATAATTTTTGACCTATTTGAAATTTGCATTATTTTAAAAGTCCTATCACATGTTTACTTGTAACAGCTCAACGGCTGGTAACTTCATTAGCTCATACCGCCATCTGTTGGACAATTTTTTCAAAAATAATTAAGGGCAAATATCATAAATTCTTTCCTCAACAAAATATTAATTTACTCACTGTAAATTAATATTATTTAGGTGTTATTTTCAGAAGGTGAGAAATTAAAATTATAAATTTTAAGTTGCCAAATTTTTAAGGGCCATAAAAATTAAAGAGCATCTCAAAATTACTTTGTGAAGATGAACTTTATTTACATTCATTCGAAATTGAGAAATATTTATTAGCTGAATGCTTTCAAAAATTACTTTCAGAAAATATTTTTTACTCACACGATAAATTGATACTTTAATAATTTATTCAAAGTGTCATTATACTTTGTATCCTTTCAATTTTGAACCTGAAATATTTATGCAAAAACATAACCAGCATCATTTTATTTTCTGTTTTATAAATTTTTACTATCATATTATCACAAAAAAAATCAAGATTCATACTTTTACCTAACGAAACTAAACAGAAAATAAATTTTGAAGCAAAAAGTGGGAATTAGAAACATTTTAGTTACAGGACTTCATGTGTAGTCGTGGCCGAGTGGTTAAGGCGATGGACTAGAAATCCATTGGGATCTTCCCGCGCAGGTTCGAATCCTGCCGACTACGAAACAAAAATGTGGTAGCTTTTTTACTACTATTTCAATGATATGTTGATTATTAAATTTTAGTATTTCTTTTAAATTTTGGTAATTTTGTTTCTTTCGCAGTATTTAATAAGTCTATTATTAATTTATCTCAGTATTTAGTAAGTCTATTATTCTATTATTAGAGCATCATTCAAAACCTATCCGGATAATTTAAAGTAGTAAATATATAAAGACATTTCAATTCAGTTGAAATATAATATTAAGTTTCATTTGTTCTTAGTCTGGTTCTTAGTCAAAAAATTTGTTTTACAGAGTGCCAGCACACACATTTTTCTATTTCTTTTATTAGTTCACACTCTCCCTATATATATATTGGGAATAAGTCAAAATTCTCTTATTTATATCGGAAGCATCCGCAATCGGGTTCAGATCTTTCGAATCCATCTAATTCGATGCAGTCACACAAGAGCAGAAATCTAAAACGATATGCTAATTAGATGACTCTTATTTGCATATCATTGTAGAACATGAATGTTTGTTTATCGTCGTATATATAAATAAGAAGTCAAATGTTAGATAAAAAGATAGACTTTTGGGATGTTGGTTGTCGTGTGTATTCCAAGATGTGTCATTCGATAAGTATGTTTTTTTTTGTTTGTTTTTTTTTAAATTTTTCATTCTGGTTACGAGATATCACCACGTTTAAATACATTTCAAGTTATTCTCTAATCTTCATTGCGACGATCTCTTTCTTAATAGATAAATGCAATTTACTAATTAGGCCAAATTTATCAAGAATATATTTATTTATATACCAAATTATATACCTTGTTCAAATTTTCAATCTTTAATATAATGCTTTTTATTCATCCACGCGAGTTCAAATACATTTTTTAAAACTTGTAGTGGGTGACACTCGATGCTTTTTTCAAATATTAATTCATTTATTAAATTTAATTCATTTTTAATGCTTGTAAATAGAGTTTTAGAATTTTGTAATGAAAACTGAAATCAATCGATAAAATGCGAGGATTTCGGTATTTTTCGCTTGAAATTGAAAAATGCGAGCTTAATTATATAAATTTTATTTGCTTTAAATAATGAAGAAATTATGATAAAGATATTTTTAAAAGTCATATACAACTTTCTGTTGCATTTATTATTTTTTAAAATGACATTTCAAACACACATATGATGAAATTATAATTTTCCAACATTAGAAGGTACTGATAGTTAACATAATATTTTAAATTCTGTTACTGTGATAGCAACATGAAAAATATCCTTTTTCATGCAAACCTAATGTGCGCATGCAGATTAAGTTTCATACTTGTTTTATTTTAGCCGTCTCTGTCGACCAGCTTGTTCACTGGAATATTGGTTATATTCAATTACGCATAAAGCGTATAGATGTAACTTCATATCATGAATCTGCCAAATTGTATTAACCTTTACATTAACCTTACATTAACCTTTCTAATGGGCATACTCTAATAACATCGCAGATCTATTTAAAATGTTAATATCCGATTAATCTACCGCCTAAATTTCGAGGTATTGTAATTTCACTTTTATTTTCTTTACTACGCGCTTTTCACTTTTATTTTATTTACTAAACTACGCGATTAAATATTCAAAACAATGAAAACTGTGAGTTTCAAGCCAAGAATGCAATCTTTTGTAGGGAATTAGGGAAAAAATATTTGAAAAAATTGTCAAAAAACGAAAGAAAATTTGCACGATTTTTAATATGGCATAGTTAAAGACATTTTTTTAATTATTATTTTGAAATGGTGAAAAAATATTTTTGTATAATAATATTTTAGGAAATTATTGTGGGAAAAATCACAAAATTCAACTTTATAAATTTTTGATTAATCAAAAATTATATATATATATATATATATATATATATAT
>JAPMOQ010020034.1:349712-361835 GCA_026543055.1 Argiope trifasciata | reverse complement strand
AAAAAAAATTCAAACTTGAGATGTGGGCGAGTTTCTATCTTTCAAATATATTTGAATCCGAAAAAAACACTCTTGAAACTAACCACTTTTGGCAACCAATTTGTTTTTTTTTTTCCCTCCTGATTACTGATTTATTACTTTTTTTTGCTTTTAAATGATTAATGGAATTCATTAAAAATCATTTCACCTTGTCAAGTGATGCGATTGAAAAACATGAATTCTATTAAGTTAATTTATTGCAAATTAAAATGTGTATATATTGCAAAATAGCAAGTAATATACATATATATAAATTAAAAGCCAGTTCCCATTTAAGTCCGCAAAGAAACATTTTATTTTAGTTTCTTTTTATTAAATAATTACGATGAATATAAATATGAATATATATATGACAGAATCACAATATTAAGTAGCAAAATAGAAAGCGAATTAATTACCTTGCAATTTCACATTTTCCTTTCTATGTCTGGTATTGGATTATTATTCTTGTTTGTTATTATTTATTCGTTTTTTTTTCTTCTATTCTTTTCGTTTCTGATTTATGAAGCTGATGTTGGTCTAAATTTCTCATTGCAAGAATTGAACTCGTATTCTTCATTTTCACTCGGAAAATTACCGAAATCCTTACATTTCACCGATTGAGCTACTGCCTGTTGATTTCAAGTTCCATTACAAACTACTAAAACTCTGTTTAACGTATTGAAAATGAATTCAGTTTAATTGATGAGTTAATGTTTGAAAAAAAAAAAAAAAACTGTATTAGCAACGAGTTTCATCCATTACAAGTTTAAAAAAGTGTATTTGAACTCGTGTGGATAAATAAAAAGTATTTTAATTAAATATTAAAGATATATAATTAAATATACAGATAGTGTGAACTAATAGCACGATTTGTAAAACCCTACTACGGAGTTAATGATGGGTAAAAATAGACGAATGAATATTTTGACGGATGAATTAGAAGTCAATCATAGCATTCTGAAACATTGTAATATGAAATGCAAAATATTCTGTGTCAAATTGAAAATATGATTAAAATTAAAGAGATATACTGTGGAAATGAAATTGATATCCTTTAATTAATTATTATTATCATTTTGAGTCTTAATTTTATAAATAACCAGTTTTATATATTAGTTTTGGTAGGTATGAACATAAATTTTTGGAAAAAAATGATCCATCTGACGACGATTAAGTCTATTTTTTCGCTTGATTCAACTTAGTTTAAAGCTCGCTTTTTGATTTCTATTATATCCTCTTTCCTTTGGCTGGATATAACTTTTGTTGAGACGCAAACCCACCATTAAATTTCTAATGATATCTTATGGTTCGGAACTTATGGAACTGGATATCTTAGCTGAACGAAGCTCAGAATTCGACGCGCTACAAAAATCTTCTATGAAGCCGTCTGGAATTCATATAACGGTTTGTTTACATTTGCAATGTTGCCGCGATAGTTCAAACAATTAATGCGTTAGAGCTATGAAATTTGGTACATGATCTCAACACCCGATTTGTAGATCTCAAGCAAAATTTGAATGGAATATATTAAAGGGATTTTCAATCTTCATGTCTGTACGTACATAGGTGAGAATAGTGAGCGCAAAGAATTATATAGAAGAAATTTTGAACATGGATCTATTATCATAACTTCAGACACAACGTTTAAAAAGAGTAGACCTTATGAACACAAAACTAAAAAGTACAACGATTGAGATAAATAAAATTTGGTGCACGGTTTGAAACTAAAAGTGTAAACCTGTGTCGATTCCCACTTTATTTTATGTTTCAGGAAATGCAGAAAAGGACAGAAGGCCAGGAAAAAAAAAATGCGAGATTGTGCAAATGTAAATATATGAGAGAATAGAGGCTAAGAAACTCAATGGGTCTTTCTTGTATTTTAAACCTATAATCAGCTAGAATGACTGCTCCAAAACTTTTCCGTAAATTCTCTAATAAAAATACTATCACAGAACACTCCTTGCATGGGGTGGCATTCAATAGTTATATAATATGGCTAGGTTAGGGGGATTATGTCGTGATTATCTTCTCCCTCTTTGAATCTATGGAAAAATCGAACATTTTAGATTTATATCGAAAATGGGAATAGCGAGGGGTGGCGATCAACTAAAGGTGTCATGAGATTTGATATGAAATAAAAATTGAACGAAATCGGTACAACAATTGGCGCTGGGTATGTCTGAATTGGTCCCTCATTATTAAATATATCCATAATTTATAATTTTTTTGAAGTAATAAGATTTAAATTAACCGGACTTCTATCAATTGAGCTTTTAACCAATTTTTGGCTTTCATGTAAAAATTTGCAACTGCAACAAAAAAAACCCTTTTGCAAAACTGTAAAACTTCAAATAACAAAATAAAATGGAATCTCCATTGGCGTCGATTTTCAAGATACAAATGCTTGTAAAAATTCATTATCTGGAGATGAAGTTATTTAGAGTAATAAATAAATAAATGCTAGCCGTCTTTGCCGACCAACTTATTCACACCACATTGACTTTTTAGGGTATATTGAAATGGAATGCATATTTTTTTAAAAAAATTTCCACTTGTTATTTTAAAAGATTTTAAACTTGTTGCATGAATCTAATTGAAGAAGCCATAACGCAGGCAAATTAAAACATTTATATATATACTACGAAATAAAAGTCGAAGCGAAAGTATTATGAAATTTATGTCCAAAGAAAGCATCTTTTTTTTAAATCTAAATTTTGATATTGTCAACAGAACGCGATTGAATTTTTAATGAATGAGTTTGAATTGCATAAATTTGAAAATGATAATAGTCAAGATGAGTTTGAATTTTATAATAGATTTCATAATACACATTTGAAATATTATAAATATTGTGGAAGAATGAAATTGACATAATTAAAAAGCTATTTTTTTGAGTTTTTAAGATTGCAAATAATATTTTTGTGAGATAACAGTTTTGAAAGATATGATTATCAATTTCCAGTTCAATTACCTGTCAGACGATGATTAGACCTATTTTTAAAAAAAGTTAAATTTCTTTTGATATCTGTTTTTTTATTTATTTTAAAACTCATTTACTCTGACTGAATTAAACTTTTGGTGAGCTTTATTAACTGCAAATAATCTCTAATAATATTTGCATCTTCATTGATTACCGAAGCTTTCAATTAAGTGCAGGGTATTTTTTCGTTTTACGGGAGCAAAGAAAAAGTCGCCAAATAATCGTTGGTCGGGAAAAGAGAAAAATCGCCAAAAACGCAAAATTACGTCAAATTTCATGTTTCGTCCGTTTTTCCACTTGGCGACTTTGTTTTCTTTTTGTTCATAACGGCGACATTTGTTTCACCATTCGCATTCGGCGACTTGACTCGCGTTTGGCTCTCATTGGTGACATCTCGCTCCGGTATAACGGAAAAATATTAAGAGCAGCTATAAAAACGCTCAGCGGAGCAATCTGAAACGTTTGTATAACGATTTATTTATATTTACTGTTCCACAATTTGTACGACGATCGATTTCTGATAAGTACGATAGCATTATATAAATACACATTTTTAAACATATTTAATCACATTTCAATAGTGTTGTAAGAAATGAAAGAATCTTATTGTAAAAATCAGGAGGGCAAAATTTTCCACTGAGATTTCCTTTAAAGAAATATTGCGAAAGCACATAGAAAACAGAAAATCAATAATATTAACGAACAATCTTGTAAGAGTTTGCTTTTTTTTTGGCATTTCTTTGAATTTATGTATGTTATTCCCATAGCATTTATTAAAAGCCAAAGATCGCAATTAACAGATTTTTTAGAAGCTAATTTTCGATGAATATTGATATATTTATATCTTTATAGTCATGCAGTTAATACTAGGGATGTATATATACATTAAAAAGTCTAATGTACTGAGCACACACATATTTATTTATTTTTCATTTTAATTTGAAGGGAAAAAAATTCTCAGATAATACATCAGTTAATAAATGATAGTATTTTGGGAGCTAATTTTTATAATTTCAAAAAAGCGGAAGAGGCCTTCTCAAAATTTTCTAGCACAATCTGCAATAAAGTTGTTGTATCGAAAACCATGCATAATAGCTACCTTTGGCGTGAATTGAAAATTTTCATTGCATCTGTCGTTTCATTTTTGCTGAATTTTTGTGACAATTCATCCCAGATATGGGGTTAATATTCAAAAATTGTATTCGCCATTGCAATGCTTTTTTTTTCTCAACTGATTGATGCAAAAATTTGACGCAAAACTACATTTGATCACACAATCCCATAGAAAATTTGATATAACTTTTGGCATGAATGTAGCATTTTTACTGACTCTATTATGTAATCCTTGGTGATTATTCCCTGACATGTGATTAATATTATCCGAAAAACGAATCTGTGTTTTAGACGCGTTTTTCCCAAAAAACTGAAGCAAAAACTTGACATATTACACTTACAGTATACTGAAGTGTAATGCATATTGAATTTTATTAAGTCATTAATTTTTTGAGTTATCGCATTCACATGCTTCTGAAATCGCAGACAGACAGATGGCCAACACTTTAGTTGAATTTGGCTCAAAATATGACAGGTGCCTACTCTACAGATATTAAATCCGTGTACCAAATTCTATTCGATACGCTCTTTTCGTTCTATAGTAAACATGCTCATTTCGGAAAGATGGACAAATGGAATTTCCTTTGAACGGATAGGGCTCAAAATTTGTTAGAAAACTACAAATTTGGTGTTAAAATCGTATAATAAATTTCATCAGCTTAGCTCAAAGCGTTTTTTAGTAATTTATATATATAAGAGACGGACATTTTCTAAAAATAATTTTTCGAATTCAGAGAGGTAAAAAATGAGAGAAAATATCGAGTTCAAATTATTTGATGATTGCAATTGGTTATCTACACTACGTAAATATAAAAAGTAGAGATAAAAACAGGGTGGTCCCAAAGCATTAATCTATTTACAATAAATAAATAAATAATAAAATAAAATAAATTAAGTATGTAAAAAGTAAAAAAAATATTGCTATTACAATTTGTTACAGTTATTTTGATAAATTGTAAAGACGTTTATTAAGTTCCTAATAAACCACTTATGCTAGGAAATTTCAATGCAAGTATACTGGGTAGCTCGAAGAACGTCAAGATTCTAATTTCAACAACTAATGTCCAACGTTGATGCAGCATCAATGATTTTGATTTTGAATGCATCATTAACTTCAAAAAGCGTTATGAAACACTCTGCTTTTTATGTGACCTTCATAATTACGCTGAAGAGTAATAATAAATATGAATTCACGGAACCAAAAAATACATTAAACTTTTTAAATAAAAATTGAAAGTAAAATCCCTATTTCTGCATTATTTGTACAATGTATTGGATTTAAAAAATTATAAATACGTCAATTCCACTTTACAAATAGCACAATACTTCGTTCAATGACTCTTTCATAATTAGGGACATACTTCAGGAATACTTTTGAGAAAAACAGAAAGACTGAGAACAAAAACTTATCATTTAAGAATCTTGAGGCTTATTGCTTGGCATGTATTAGTTATGTAAAATATGAAAAAAAAAAAAAAAAATCAAATGGTTTGATACAAAGATTTAAAAAAAAAAAATTCAAAAATTGAATCAATTGATTTGGCATGCGCTAAGCTTATATACCCTCAATTGCCCACTCATTTCTCATTTTTCCCTTATAAATCCTTTTTTTTTTCTACTTCAAGTTTAGAAGTGAAGACTGAAAACGGAGAAATGTCATTATCAATTATCTTTCACCTAATCCACTCGAATATTTTCTCTAAAATAGCGGGCGAATTTCTCTTTCGATTTTCCGAGTAATTTTTATTCAATACGGAACTTTTTTTAAAATTTAGTTCCGTCGTACGATGAAGATAATTGATTGCATGTATAAGATGTTTTCATCAATCAGATGCAAAATTTAAAACAAATCTACAATTTTAGTATTAATATCACATGCCAATTTTTAATTAGTTTTTGCATGTTCATGAATGTACACTGGACAAAACCCATCAATCTTTAAGTCAAATATTTGTTGGACATTTGTATATTTGATGACTCAAGTTTTCTTTAAATTAAGTTGACTGGTTTACCTTTCACCAATAAACTTGAGTATGAATAAAAAATTTGTATGTATCATAAGTACATGTACTAGAAATTATTATATATTAAGTTATGTACGTTGAGTCATTGTATAGTATCACTAGTATAGTAAACTTAATATCTTATAGATATAATTTTTTTTATCTCTGATTCAGGTCGAGATGATAATAATAACAATAATAAAATGTCTTCCTTGTTAATGATTTGAGGTCAGCAATTTTTATTACTTCATATTTTCGCTGATTGATTATATTTTCCCTTCATAGCACAGTTGGTTATTTTTATTATTTTCTTTTAGCAATTCTTTTATTATATTATATTTGTCAATGCATCTCTTTATTCTTTTGATAGTTGATCATTATTTGATTGATCTCAATAATTAATTTTGATTTGACCATTCATGAAATTTTATTATTTTATATAATTTCGAGCCTGTATCAATTACTTTTATAATTACTACATATTTATGAGCAACAAATTATTTTTATTTATATATAATAATATGTTTAATCATTTATATGTAATAATATGATTATATAATTAATCATTTTACAAATGTTCATGAAATTTTCTACCAGACTTTTATTGAATGATCAATGACAATTATATCTATCTAAGATAATGTTAACAGATAATAATAACATGCGACACATTTTTTAATTATTAGTAATAGTAATGAAAGACATTAATATTAGAATGAAATTTATTCCCTAGAGTTTTTAATCTCCGTAACTATATTTTATTAACATTTGCATTTTTTTAAATCGTTCTTGTTATTAGTTTAGTTGCCTGTAAGCTATCAGGATTTTTTATTTATTTTATTTTATATCAAACTTTTTTTTTATTTATGTTATACCTTTTATAGTCTGTGTATTTTCTGTAGGCGGTTCAAGGTCACATTTTTAACCTCGTTATTGGTTGTCTGGTACCATTAACGTGGTGGAAAATGTGACCTTGACCCTTCTACAGAAAACACACAGACTATAATGTAACTCAATTGTACATCTTTCGGTGATGTAAATTGAAATCTAAAAAGGATTTTCCAAAACAAAAATTCATAAGTAATTTAGAAGTGCAAATAAAAGATGCATTATTAAAAATATTTTCTTCCTCGAGTCATTTTTAAAGAAATATCACAAATAAAAATATGGAAATTTAATAAAATATGGCAGTATATATAATTGTTCATCACAGTCTGCAACGTTGGGAGGGAATTAAAAACATCTCCCTGTTTCTATCTGTGTCAATAACGGATGCGCAAAATCTACTTTTTGTTTTAGCATATAGCAATACTGATAGTTTTGGTTTTTTAATTTTTAAGTAACTGAGGCTTGCAATTTTTTTATTTGATGTTTTCTGATTTGTTATATTCTTCCTTCAAGGATCTATTTGATATTTATTGCTTATATTTTCTTTCAACATTTTTGTTTTTAATATTTGTATTTGTCATTGCGGTTTTTTTTTTCTTTCTGTTTGTTGATCTTAATTTGTTTCAAATCTAATTTCAACAATTATTTTGATTTGCATGTTCGTGAACATAATAGATAGAGAAGAACCCACTGCAAGAAACATTTTTTTTTTTTTTTTGCTGTTATAAATTTATACCTAAAGGGTACTGGAAATAATAATTTTATTATTTCTTAAACACTCTACGATACTCATAATATTTTCTGCAACAATTTCCGTTAGTAAATCCATGACAACCGTACCTGATATTTCGCAAACAAGTTAACAAACCGTC
This sequence comes from Argiope trifasciata, assembly GCA_026543055.1. Taxonomy (NCBI): domain Eukaryota; kingdom Metazoa; phylum Arthropoda; class Arachnida; order Araneae; family Araneidae; genus Argiope; species Argiope trifasciata. The sequence continues at coordinate 353,958 of JAPMOQ010020034.1, read as the reverse complement.
TTAATTTTCAGGAACTGATTGTAAAACCCTCGGCGCTTTTGCGCATAGGTAAGATGGATTTAATTCATCAAAATAGGAGTAAAAAGAAGGATGAAAGGAGGAGATGTTTGCATTTACTAGTATCTAAAGGTCTTATCACACAGAGAAATATCGTCAGCAACGACATATCGACAGCACTTTTTGTCACCAACGACAACGAAAGTGACGTCATTTCAAAGTTTCATATGATTGTTTGAATTTCTTTGCAGACAATATTTCCGTCACTATCATCGGCATTTTCAAACTGTTTAAAAAAAGTTGTTGACTACAAAAAACTTGCTTGAGAGGTTCTTGAGGGTAGAAACGAAAAACTACTGACGAAAAGTACGGACGATATTTCGCCGTGTGATAAGGCCTTAACACATTAAAGGCGGGAGTCGTAGAACTACGATTTGATCCGCGTTACCTCTCAGACTTTCGTCAAGATCTCCCGCTTTTAATGTGTTAATAAGGAAAATCCAAGGTCAAATACTGATTACCAGAAATGCATCCGCTCCGCTCCAGAAATCATCGCTCCGCTCTCGCCCCTTGATGAGATAGAGTCGTCGAAATGCGGTCGTCTCAGAATCGGTTGACGGACAGTATATGAGTACATCTTTCAGTACACCAAAATTTTACTAAACTATTAATTAAATAAAATCTATGTAACACTGAAGATTGCTGAATATTTTTAATTTCCATTTATGAAAAAAAAAGTTAAAGAATGCAGTATACAAATTACTCATAATACTTTTCTTCAGATGGCAACAGTCAAATTTAAAAACATTGCATGACTTTCAGATTGCTTTATTGAGCATTTTCACAGTTATATTGAATCCAACATTTCAAATAGAGCTGTAAAATAATATTAGAAATGTTCCGGAGAGTCATTAAAAATTCCATTCAGTCAAAGAAATGAAAATGTAAGAGAAATCAAGAAACAGGAATCAAGGAAAATTGGAATGAGTCAAAACGCATGCTTAACCGTCGCCAGATGCGCAATCGTTACGACTTGCGCTCGAATTATGATGTTCGTATCTTTCAAAATAATTATCTTACAAAATTACTTATATTTTAACATCTTAAGACCCCAAATGATCTTTCTAATAATATTAATGACGCATCCTCTTATAACTTTTATAATATTTTTAAAAAATTCAATTTGATGTGCTATCGGTTATAATCAGAACATGACTAAAGCAGGATAATACGGGGCAGTTGCCCTTGGCCCGCACATTAGAAGGGGACCCCAATTCGTTATAGAATGAAACTGATAAAATAATTACCTTTCTGGTATCCGACTTTGTTCAAAGGAAAAAATTTGAAAAAATTGGATTTTTAAAAAAATATTTAAAATTATGGTTTTGATAAATATTGTCAATTATAATAAAAAATACTATAAATACAACAAAATTATTTGAAAATATAATATATTTTGCGAAATAGGAAAATTTTTAGTAAATTTTAATGAAATTTAACCAAATGGATTAACAATCTACTCAAAATTGTCATGCAGAAAACCTATTTTTCCTTGTACACAAGTTATAGAAAATAATGTTGAATGAGATGAACCGAAATCAAAGAAAGATTTTGAGAATTTATGATGTAGAAAAAAAATTGAGCTTTTTTGGAAAATGTTAAAAGCTCTGCACAGATTATATTTTCTTTCCTTTGCAATAATAAATTCCCGAATTCTTCTGCATATCGAGTTTAGTACTGAAACATTACAAGAAATGGAATTTTTCAAAGAAAGTCTCTGCTTGTGGTGGCGATAAATAGCCAAATCCAGCAGTCATCTTGCCAAGGTAAGGAAGGAGAACAAAGGCGTGGCTTACGCTTGGAGTGGCGGTCACGAAGATCGATGGATTGGCCAATTAGAGACAGGGCAGGTGCGGTTTTCTCACGGGGGCGCGCTCTCGAACAAGATGGTGTATAGAAGGTGCTTTTTGCCCTTTCGACATTTGAGGGGAGCCAACCACTTTGGAGAGATCAGATTTTCATCCCCCCATGTGGATTTATTGAGTGTGAAGAACTCTGGCAGCATGCGATTCTTCATTTAGTGAAATGATATATATTTTTAAATATGAAAACAATTTTAAATTAATTAAACGCAAAAATTTTGCAGTGAAGGGGAACTCAAAGGCTATCATTAGGAAAGAAAATGATTTATCATGCGATTTTGAATAATAAAATCTGTATATGCTATAAATGCAGAGGAACTAAATTATTTTGAATAATAAAATCTGTAAATGCTTGCTATAAATGCAGAGGAACAAAACTATTTCGAAGCAGATAAAATTAACAACGAAATGAAATGAAATTCATGTACAAAAAATGCGAAAAGCATTTCATAAACACAAGTATAGAGAGAGAAAACGATTATTTTTCAGATAACAGTAGTGATATTTTTCTGTTGCTAATAATACAGGAAAATTCGTGTATACTTGTACGTATACGAGCAATTACTCTCTTTACTGGAAAACTATTTGAAGAATCCAATTCGGGAGAAATATATTTTGAGAGATGAAACTGTAACTTAGGGATTATTTTTCTCCCTTTTGAAATTTTTGAGAATTAATAAAAAATATTTTAAAATATATTTTGAGGTTTCACCACGATTATGTATATAAGTTGTAATTCAAAATGATTTTTACACTATTTTAATATTTTAAGAAATGTCATTTTAATAAAAACCAATTCAATTACCATGCAAATTTGTTTAAGACGTATATGTATAGCTCTGGATTGTGTGTGTATTTAATCCAAGGAAAAAATCTTTACTTTTTCTCGTTTATTTTCACACACACACACACAAATATATATATATACAAAACATGGACGACGATCACAGATATACAAGGAAACACATAATATATATATATCGAAATATAGAAAATGCCGCTAACAACGAGCGAACAAATAATACTTTTTGCCGCTAACGGAGAGCGAGCTAGGTGCTTGCCTGCACCAGTTACAACAACACCGGATCTTGTTGTTTACAAAAAATCTCAACAGCTCACCCCTCACATTCCAAGCATACTCCTGGGTCGGGGAAAACTGCGCCATCTATATTCAGTATTCATTTATACATATGAACAATTATACAAAGATTAAAAAAAGACACAAACAAAATAATTAATTAATTCAAAAATAATTAAATCACATAAACAAAATTCTTTTCCTGAATTTTCATACATATTAGATATATATATATATATATATAAACATTTTTCAAAAATATCTTAGGTTTTTTTTAATAATAAAATTAAATCCGTTTTCATTATTCTGCCTAGTTATATATTGATAGTTTACTTTAAGTAATTAATAATATTATAGTAAACTGTATTTTTATTGAGAAATATTTTTCGTTAGAAGTTGACAGACTATTTGGTTGCAAAAAAGAAGTAGCTCCGACATTCCAACATGTGCCATGTCATCTGGAAAATATATTTTTGTGTGAATATACAGGCGTTATAAGCAGGAACAATTAATAAGATTGATCAAAGGGAAAATCTTCGCACAAAATGGAATCTAGAATTATCAAGCGTTTTTATTGTTTTCACCACATTTGAATAATTGGAACTACCTTCTTTTTGCAGCAAATCCTTCAATTGTTAAACTAAATTTTAAACCATTACTACTCTTCTATGAAATATTTAATCTCAGGATTTTCTTCAGATCGAGGAGAAACGATTCAGCTTAATATCTGCATAATTTACAGAAGGAATAAGAAAATGAAACTATACAGTATTTTGAAACTTATTACACCGAAACAGTCGAGACTTAGCATATTATCTTGGGGCTAATTTTTTTTTATTGGATAAATATATTCATTTATATATTTGTATTGAATTTAATTTAAATTTTACTCATTTTATGTGATAGTATACTAGACCTCTCTGGAGATCAGTTAATCCACCAAGAATAAAAATTTGTATTTAATTGCAAATTAATCGTTTTCTATAACTTCATGTTCATGATTCCGACAAATTGGCTGACATTAAAGCCGTATTATTTTAATTATCTTTTTTGTGTTCCATCTATTGTGCTAATAAACATTTCGTATTAAAAACAATTCTGTAAGCAACATATTGTAACTTCATTTTCTTTTTTTGTCTTTTTAACAACACACACACACACACACACACACACACACACACACACACACACACACACACACACACACACACACACACACACACACACACACACACAACACACACACACT